>QEPC01013006.1:1271069-1307079 GCA_003113815.1 Sphenodon punctatus | reverse complement strand
CTCCAGACGCTGGGATAGCACCGAGACAGCCGGGTCTGGGTCAGTTGAAAAGGAGAGGTACAGCTGAGTATCATCAGCATATTGATGACACCACACCCCGAACTCTCTCGTGACTCCCCCAAGGGCTGCATGTATACATTAAATAATAATGGAGACAGAATAGAACCTTGCAGAACGCCACATGATAAGGTGCGGGGGCACGATGTCTCATCCCCCAGCACCACCCGCTGTCTTCTCTCCGAGAGGAATGAGCGGAACCATTCAAGAACAGTCCCATCCAGACCCCCCCAGGTCACACAGCCGCCTCACCAACAGCCCGTGGTCCACGGTATCAAAAGCGGCCGAGAGATCTAGCAGAATGAGAAATGTTGAACATCCTGCATCCATCTCCCGGCGGAGGTCGTCTACCAAGGCCACCAACGACGTCTCAGTGCCATAGCCGGGACGGAACCCAGATTGAAAAGGGTCCAGGAAACCGATGCTATCTAGATGCCCCTGGAGCTGGATCACTACCGCCCGCTCAATAACCTTCCCTAAACAGGTTGGTAGCTGGCGAGCGCATGCACGTCCAAAGATGGCTTTTTCAGCAGGGGGCGCACCACCGCCTCCTTGAGACAAGGTGACAACCTCCCCTGCTGCAAGGACACGTTCACTACGCTCACCAGCACCGTCCTCAACGTCTCCCTGGAGGCTTTCACCAGCCAGGACGGACATGGATCAAGTTCACAAGTGGTCCTCACAGACCCCAAGACATCCGCCGCATCGGCCGGCGTCACTTCCTGAAACTCCCCCTACAAAGCTGGACCAGACGGGACCTCCATCCCCTCGTGCTCTTCCGCTACTGCTCCTAATAAAATTAGCATGCAAAAAAAAGGGGAGGGGGTAGAATGGAGAGATACTTATACAGCCCTGCAAACAGCAGTTTCCAACACCCCTTCTAGAATTAGGTTCTGTTTGACAGAAAATTGTGTGTGTGTGTGTGTGTGTGTAGTGTTCTTATGTCTGTAACTTTGCATATGTGATCTCCTGCCAGAATTTTTTTGGGCATAGCTTGAATTGGATTGGTCCATCTATTTGACAGGTGTGACTTCAAAAGACTACTATTTCAGTTTTGAAAAGTCTTCTAACAGTTCTCGTCATGTGTATTTCAAATGGTTTAATATGAGAGTTCCAAATTTGCTGCCTTGACTGAGACTCGAGGCATACTAGTGTACATGTCCCTATTGAATTGTGCTTATTAAGAGCTGTAGCTATAATAGATCAGGCAGTGCAGCTTCACCAGGGCCCATGAGCCTGGAGGGCCCATGTGGTGCAGTTGCATCCTCTGCTGCTGGGAGTGGAGGGGGAGGGGTGCCCCATTACATTTTCCTGCACCAGGACCTGTTCCAACCTAGCTATTCCCCTGCTTCTACATGCTAAACAGTCCTAACTATATCCCTTTCTTCTACATGCTCCACTATCATAATTTTCACAAGGAATTCTCAGAAATACTTATCTTATGTAGTTGATTTTCATTAGAGCTGAAACAAGTACCCACCAAAACGAGCAATGCACTGAATCCAAATGATCTGACCAGGGTAATTGAACAGAGCACTGAATGCTACCCATC
This sequence comes from Sphenodon punctatus, assembly GCA_003113815.1. Classification (NCBI taxonomy): domain Eukaryota; kingdom Metazoa; phylum Chordata; class Lepidosauria; order Sphenodontia; family Sphenodontidae; genus Sphenodon; species Sphenodon punctatus. Next base: position 1,305,470 of record QEPC01013006.1, on the reverse strand, counting down.
CGATATTTTTGGCTATTCTTACCATTCATTTTCCTCCACTCATTTTCTTTGTTCGTGGTGAAAACAAATGGAAAACCAGAGAAGGACTAAGTAATGGACTAAATTAACTGAATGAACCAGAATTGCGCAAAATCGGTTGTTCAAACCTTTTGACAAATGCTCAAGTCAACTACAACCTGCTCAAAATGGGGAAAGGGGGAAATGCGAGCAGTTATTCTGCTGCTTGTTACCTCTAATTTTCATCAATAGATTTCAGTGTTTTCACGAGGGAAGTATTTTTTTTCCCCATTCCATGGGACATAAAGGTGACTCAACACACAGGCAGTTCAGTGGCAGAGCTGGGAATGAAGACACTTATCTGTCCCACACACTTAATGCAAGTTAGGAGAGAGGAGGAGATCACGTATTCAAAGTTGCAGATATGAGAACTCTTGTACACAATTATCTTGTATAATATATAAAATATACATACACACCTGGCAAGGTGAAGGAATGCGCCCCCTGATTTACCAAACACCAGTGCCCATGTTCTGACTTCTTCGAGCTCGGAAAGGAGAAGCCTCACCCCCGACACCCCCCACCCCCGTTCCAGGGAATAGCTTGGGGGGGGAATGCTCATTGCCCATGGCCAGGCAGTCTAAGTTATAGAAAATGTAGTGGGGAATAGAGCTGTTGCTGTCCCCCATATCACTTCATTTAGTGGAGGATATGTCCTCCATGATAATTACACCCGTACTAGATCTCTTCTGTCCCAATTGCTACTCTTAAGCCAGACTGCCTTAGCTGATCCACAGAAGGAAATTTTGACTCCATATTTGCTTTTTGAGTTTTGCAGGAATATCTTTTTGAATTTTGCAGGGGGTGGACCGTGGCTTATGTGATAGAGCGCATGCTTTGCATTTATAAGGTCCTAGGTTCATCTCTGATTCAGGATCTCTGGTAGCATGCCTGGTTGAGGCCTCTGCCGGGGATTCTGGGGGTGTCTCTGGTAGCACAACTGGGTGAAGCCTCTGCCGGAGACCCTGGAGAGCCACATTTGAAACCCTGCTGCCATGCCAGGTTATGACAGTGCTGGGCTAAGATAGACCACTGGTCTAACTCAGTAAGCAGCTCCTTATATATCTGCAGTTTGCAAACTCTCTACAGGTTTTAATGTAAGCTTTTGTAGAAAGTTTTTAATCACATTTCCAGACTTCAGGTGAGATGGGGTAATATGCAAGTATTAATGTAAAACAATATTGCTAGAGCACTGCAGTAACATCAGAAAACAAATACTTTACAGCAAGGAAAAGTGGTGTTATGCTTAAATATCAGTCATGAAATTTGTGTATGGGTTTTCTTACCTACAGTGTAGTTGAGACTGGAAATAAACATTGTGTATGTACAGTAATGATACTGCCTTTGTAGAAAAAGACCTTCAACAAATAAATATATATGGTGTTCAGATGCTACAGTGGTGAGTGAGTGCCAAATAACCTTTTTTTAAAAGCTATATATAGATACACAGGTCTGCTTAAGTTGGATTTCTCCAGGCATGTAAAAAAGTTGGCTATTTTAGAAATTTGCCTTAAGCAGACCATAGGGAAATGAACCTGGAGACGGCAAAAATTGATGCTCAGATTCTGTTAGTGTCCTGTTTCTTAGTTTCTAGTCCCTTCCCTCTTTTCAGAAGCAGACAGTGCACATGTAAAATCTTGCCAAGTCCAACTCGGAGAGTCTTAGGTAGACTGGAGACAGGGAAACCTAGTGCTTGAAAATTCTTATCAGGGTTCAGAATTCTTTGTATCCAGATCAAGAAGCAATACATCCCCATAGACCTGGGGCTGGAGAAAACAAATTAATTTCACTTATCCAGAAGTCTTGGATTCCACTGTAGATAGATCAAAGCACTTCTGCAAGCACAATCTATTTAAAAGCAATTTACTCTTCTGAGCACTGCTACTCTCACTTAAATAATAGATAGATGATAGTTTTTTCTTTATTTCCCTTCATGTTTAAAAGTCGTAAGGTGAAGGTTCCCAAGCCATGGGTTATGACACGTGGTGTTGTGCCATCTATGGATGGGTTCATGATGATTGAGGTCCTGATAATGATACACTTTTATAGGTGGTATAGCTGTCCAGGACCACAGGAATATATTTCTCAGCATGGGGTCATGCACACAAAGTTTGGGAACCACTGTTCTCAGAATGGAGTCATGCATTAATGAAGCTACTGTAAAGGAATACACAGGCAAGCACTCCCATCTGGGCTGTTTCTGCCAGAATATCACTTGCCTTCAGCTCCCAGTTTTGCCAGGCAGTCTGCAGAAAGAAACAATGATCTGGCTCTCCTCTCCGCTGTGAGGAGTGTGCTGGAGGGGATGGGAGCTGTACCAGTCAAGCTGGTTCTGTTAGGAAGACCCAGCTCCAGGACCTGGTGGTTGTTGACAATTCTAGCTTGCCTGCTGCTACTATGGAATGTAGTAGCCCAGTACTGACAGCTGGTTTCTACATTCCATAGGGAGCTGTCAGCAATGCCACATGGGCTATTCTGACTGTCTGGAGATTGGGAGAGGAAGATGGTAGCTATGGACTGCAGCCTGCTTGTTTTTGTGGGAGGGGTCAAGTTGTTCCTCCTTCTGTTGGCTGGGTTCTGTGTAAGAGGGGGAGGAGAGCAGGAGTTGGCCGGAGTGACTGTCAGAGGTAAATGGGTATTACAAGGCCACAGAATAAGTGTTGCTCTTGTTTTAAAAGAATGGAGACATTTTTACCCCCAAAATCTTCTTTTTAAAATTTCCAGTCATGATCCCTCACTTAAGTAGGCAGTTTTCTCCCTCTCTCAAATGTTCCAGGTACATTATATAATCAGGGCACTAGAGGTGTGCACCAGGGCCCATGTTTTAGTTTTCGGTTTTTCATTTTCGTTATTTAAATCTGTCGTTTTTGTTTTCGTTGTTGCTTTAGTTTTCGTTTTCCATTGGTTTTAATGGAAAACGCATTGTTGGCTGTAACGTTTTTGTTTTTTCTGTATTTGGCAGATACTTGGAGGGAGTATACCTCCAATGGAAGGCATTATGTGTACCAAATTCCAGAAAGTTTGGATAAAGGAATCCAATGTTAGAAGTAGTTGAATTATTTTATTTTGCAAAAATCTTCATATACATTCTTAGGTGTAATTGCTTTGCCTCACATTTAATGTAGATGGAACTTGACAAGTTTTCAACCCTTCCCATATTTACTACCTCTGCCAACTTTCAGAAGGATTGGATAAAGAGTCTTGGTGGTATAAGCAATGAACTTATAAATGTATGTCTGACTTAACATCTTTGTAGTCCAACCAGTGTACATGAAATTTGGCAGGGCTGTATATCACACTTTCCCGATCATCTCTGCCAATTATCAGAAAGATTTGATAAAGGGTCCCAATTTTATATGCCTGCACAGCATATGCAGAGAGAGAGCCTATGCCAGGGATTCTCTTACGTGTCACTGTGGTATAAGATCGGTTTGTGATGCTATTTTGCCAGCAGAAATGTCAACGAAATATCCTCATTATGTGCTGTGAACCATCCCAACATCTCTTGGTCGCTTGTTACTGGGAAGTCAGAAGCATCTGTTTAGGAAAGAGCCAATAGAGATTCTCTTATGTCCTCTGTCACAGAGCTGCAGGATGTGATTGTGATGATAATTGGCCAGCCTGGATGTGTAAACTATGTCTCCTGATTGCTGGGATACTATCCTCAAAGTCTCAGTTACGTCCCATCTATGCCCACCTGAGGGCTGCCCCCTGTGCCCACCTTGAAGCCACTACCAATTGCTCCTGTAAAGCTAGAAGGATGCAGTAATCGGCCAGTGAATATGTCTGTCAGTCTTTTGGGTTGTTCCACATCCTCCCTCCTACAGCCTCTCTCCCCCTGCCATGCCAGGTGCCTGCCTCTGACTGGCACTGCATGTGCTGCTATTTATCTGAATAATGGTCACACACCTCTTTCGCAGTAACAAGGGTCCACTCTGCCTCATCCGAGGGGAACATCCCCTCGTTATTGGGCCCAGGAACACAGAGGAAGAGCTTTTGTAAACCTCCCAAATCCTTGGAGGAATTGGAAAAACCCTCAAATTCACTTCACCATTAACAGTTTTCCAAAAAGAGGCTGAGTTCCCTACAAATGCAGCCTCAATAAGCCTATCCCATTTAGATTGTTTGAATTCCTGTTTCTTGGTCTGTAGGAGTTTTTTATATTGGTGTTTAAGTTCAAAAAAGCCAATTTGTGGCATGATCGATTCCTGCAAGAATAAGAAAGCTCCGGGTTGTGATCTGACTTCGATGGATTTTATTAAAAGGTTTAAAGATTGGTGGGTGCCAATTTTGGTGGCCCTCTTCAATGCTGTCAGTAAATCAGGAATCATACCTGCTGGTTGGGGGAAGTTGAAGTCCCAGTATTTTAAAAAGATGATCGGGGGAATCCGAACAATTATCGCCCCATCAGTTTGCTATCTGTAGTTAGCAAATTATATGTCAAATATTTGGTACTTCGTTTGACAAGTTGGATGGTAGATCATAAAATCATATACACGAACAAGCAGGTTTTCAATCTGGTCGTTCGACAATTGATCATTGTTTAGTATTAAGCCATTTGATTAGTAAATATATGCATCTGAATCAGAAACTATTCGTAGTGTTCATCGATCTACGATCAGCCTTTGACCTGATGAACAGGAGGATCCTATGGGAAAAATTGGAGATGGCACAGATAGATCATCAGCTACTCCATCTAATTAAAGCCCTCTATGCGAATTCGCTGATGGTTATTAGATTTAACGATGCAGGCTTTTTGGCCAAGGATATCCGTTCAACTTCGGGTGTAAGACAAGGCTGCCTTCTGGCTCCTTCTCTTTTCAACATTTTTATAAATGATCTCATCCCCAAAATGGCCTCCGTGAGTTTTTTTGGGGGGGGGAAATTGCTTTGCGCCATATTGGTTGTACGTTATATGCAATCGATTCTGTGTTGCTGTCTCAGTCCCGGTTGGGCTTAAAGAGACAGCTAGTGGTCCTAACCTCTTATTGCGATAGGAATCATCTGTCGATTAATTATGTCCAAAGTGGTGGTGTTTACAAAGGCTTCCCACAAATTTCAGTGGTAAATTAAGGAGCACCCAATTGAGCAAGTCAAAAGGTATAAATAGTTGGGCTTGACTTTTTGCTCTAAAGGGGGGTGGAATTCCCCTTTGCAATTTGCCCTCTTGAGATCTAAGGGTCCTTCTGCAGCCATCCTCTGTTTTTTCTGATGTTGTAAAAGGGGAGTATTGGCTCCAGCAATAAGAGTATTTAATGCTAAACTGGTGGCCCAATTACTTTATGGGGCGGCAGTTAGGGACCCTGCTTTAGAAGATAAGCTGGGGCGGTCCAGGCCAAATTTTTTCGGGCACTAGTTAAAGCCATAAATTGTATTCCAATGGCTGCTCTTAGGCTTGAATTGGGCCACTTCTCCTTAAGATGCCAGATACCGAAACAGATTTTGTATTTGTGGCTAAGAACTGTGAAACCTTCTCCGGAAGATCTTTTAGATCGTTTCCAACAGGCTGCCCATATGAGCCCCTGGCAGAAGAATTCTATAAATATATTAAGTCATGTAGGTTTTTCTATTTTTCAAATAAAACTTTTAAAGCAGCTAAGTCTGAAATCCTGCTCTGGTTGGAGGACATGGATAGGCGGGAAGATTTTCATTTCATTTTTAATGAAATGAAAAAGATCTAGCTGCAGTGGCAAAATTTAATTCTCTTAACAATTATTCCTCCTTAGCCCCGTCTAAAGGGATCGTGGCTACTTATTGCAAATCGTTTACATCTTTTAGATTAAGGCATTTATTTTTTTCTGCTAGGGTTAATGCCCTGCCATATAAGCTGTTGGAGGGACTGTGGTACCTTTTAGTATGCGGCTTTGTTCCTTCAATCAATCTGAAATTGAAACTGTGGGCCATATACTGATCCATTGTAGACTGTATGATAAATTGAGGGAGCACTGGCTTGCTCATCTTTGAACTGGAAAAGTTTCTATTTGAAGATTCTTCCAGTGAGATCTCTCTTGCGGTAGCCAAATTTTTATTGTTGGCTTTTGCTTTGAGAAGGAACTTCCTTCAATTCCGGGGTACCAATTGTGAGGATTTGGGTTATTGTACGTATGCTGTATAATTTTCCCTAGCTATTTGGCCAAGCCGATATTTGCCAGGGAGCTGGCAATGTTATCTAGTTGATTAAGGTGGATTAAGGTCCCCCTGATAGCATCTTTGGACATGATTTTGATACCTCAGGGGACCGAGTCAGAGACCTCCTAGGGGCTAGGCCCTGCTGTCAGCTGGTTTGTCAGTGACCTTCCTGGACGTTTTCCTCCGATGCCAGTCCTCACAAAGCAAGTTGCTGGAATTCGGTGAGGATTAAGTTCAGCCGACATGTGACCAGCAAGGATGTGATGGTCAGTCCCCGGGCTTCAGAAGATTGAGATAGCGTCTCCTGGGGGTTCAGCTCTGTCGTAGTTAGTTCTGAGATAGAGATTTCCTGGGGACTAAGTTTCTTCCCGACAATCAGTCTGTGAGATCGGTCTATGGGTAAAACTGTTTTTGGTTCCCCCTAAAAGAATTTAATTTTCTGGAGGGTTGTTTTTGCTTGAATTATTTTGTATACCTCTTCGTATGTGGTTTGACTTGATGGTTTGTTTCTAGCGGCAGAATTTGTCAGGGAGTCTATTTTATGATATTGTTATTTATTTTACCAATTGTATATATTTGTATTGTATTTGGCTGTTTTACTAATGTGTTGTTTTTGTGGTAAAGACCGTTGGTCACACCAAATAAATATATCTGATTTTGATTTGAATAATGGTCTTCAAGGGGACAACCTCAATTGCTTATAAAATTGTGTCCCTTTATCAAATTATCCTGTAGTTTGGCAGAGATGACACGGAAGGTATATGATAATTCTTGCCAAATATCTTATAAACAGGATGGAATATACAAATGTTAGAGCTGGAAATGTATTTTCAAGTTAATGTGTTATACCATCAGGATCCGTTATCTAATCTTTCTGAACACTGGCAGGAGCGTTAAACCTGTGGAGGGACATAATATTCACAAGTTTCATGCAAATTGGATGGAAGTTTTAAAAAAAAAAAAAAAGTTGTAGCCATGAATGTGTATGGAGGTTTTCTTAAAATCACAACATTCAGTTGCTTCTAAAGTCAGTTCCCTTTATCCAATCATTTCGATAATTGGTACACATAGTGCCCTCCATTGGGGGTACGTTATCCCCATGTTTCATTAGAACTGAATAAGAAACACAAACGTTATGGCCGGAAATACGTTTTTCAGGTTTTTCCCTTTATTTCAAATACAAAATGTCGTTTTCATTTTTATTTTTATTATTTTTCATTTTTGCAGTAATGATAATGAAAACGACAATTTTCGTGATCGTTACTGTAATAAAGAAAATGACATGCACACCCCTACAGTGGGCACAAGCTGGTTACAACTTTATGGTTACAAAACTTGCCTTTAAAAAACTCCTGATCTTGAATTTCCAAGTTAAATTAAAAGTAAATTGTATGTCATAGAAACAAGAGTTACAGAACATTTAATATTCTCACAATGATTAAAGCAAAGTTTATTCTATCCGGATCTTCTGTGGTTTCAAAGTTGTAAAGTTCTTTCCCTGCCCCCTCGAGCCACCTACACATCAAACCTAGGTGTAGTCTTCCAGCATTCAGTCATAATGTGGAAACAAGATTGCAATTTACACACTTCTTTGAAAAATTAGCACTGATGGGTTCCAAAAACCTATCCTTTTCTTTTCAAACAGCATAGCGTAATAATAATATAAGTTTTATTGTTTAGCCAAAGCCATAACAAGTATATACAAATCAAACCTGAGCAGCCACCCCGAGCGAAAAACATACCAATATCCCGGGGTGATCATAATAGCAACAATTACAAATATAATGACAAAAGATTAAAAACATAATACAGACCAAAGTACCCCCATATCATCCCATCAAGAGCCTGTAGGGCACAGTACCTGCTTCCTTATCCTCAATACTGCCCAACAGAAACTGGCCATTGCTCTAGATATCACGCAGTCCATAGGATTCAGCAATTTCCATAAACCATCCCCCAATATTCCTCCGCTCAGCAGCACATCCCCCAAATATTTATGCCTTGGCCCTGCAAAAAGCTGACAACGACTGATAATGTGTTCAGGGGTATCCCCCTCCCCTAAATGACATAGGGGGCACAATCATTGATCATATGGTTTACCTGCATAACATCCCTCCAAGATGGCTGAGGAGAAAGCATTTATCCTCATTCTAAAAAAAGCTACCCGCATCCTGCCACGTAAAAAGATAGTAGCAACCAGGTGGGGAAAATTTATAAGGTATATAATCAGGGGCCACCCTCTGAGTGGTCATAAGTGCCGCTTCCATTTGGAGTGTCTGGTCCCGTAGTCGTCTCCTAATTAACTCCCTGGCTGCCTCCAGCCCGAGGTATCCCAGATACTCTGGTGAAAACCCCAGCTTAGCTACTTACTGACTCACCAAATCCTTCCATGAATCCCCAAGACCAGCTGCGATGGGCAAAGCTATCAATGTACTTTTGGACGAGGGAGGAAAAAGAGCCACTCTCATCCAATATGAAAATAATGCCTGGAGGGCATAAACTCTAAGGGGTAGGCAAAGAGCTTCAGCCCTTAGTATCACCTGGGGCATCTCTCTAGGGGCCCCCAGAATTAGCCGCAGGAATTTATTTTGCAGGTGTTCCAACTTGGAAAAAAACTGTAGCCCCCAGGCCGGGAAGGCGTATAGCAGTTGACCCACTACCTTAGCCTTAAAAAGGCATAATGCTGGAGGGATCAGCTTCCTCCCCTGCGCCCCAAAAAACTTAGCAATAGATGCAGTGGATTTACCCACAAGCTCAAGAACTGCATTGAAATGCGCCTTCCATCCTCTGCGAGCAGAGAAAGCTACCCCTAGGTAGGTAAATGTGTGGACCTGCTCAATTGGGTGGACCCCTATTGACCAGTGCTGTAATTTTCGCACACCCCCTGCCCCTACTACTAACACCTTGGTCTTTGAATAGTTAATGGACAGCATCTCGGCCCGACAGTAATCAAAGTTTGTCATTGCTCTCCTCAAGCCCACCTGGGTTTGCGAAATCATATCGTCCGCATATAATAAAAGTGGCACACGGCGATCACCCACCTTGGGAGCATGCGTATCAAATGCTTTCATGAAACGGATGGAGTCATTAAGATAAAGATTGAAGAGGGCGGGGGGTCAACAGACACCCCTGTCTCACTCCCGCTCTCACCTGGACTAAAACTGAGAGGGCACCCTGCCTATTTACTCGAACACGCAAGGAATTCCCAGTATCTAATTTGACCATAAGATATAACAATCTTGGTTCGATATTTAACACCTGCAACTTAGTCCAAAGCCTTTCTCTGCTGATCGAATCAAAAGCCTTTTCTAGGTCAAAAAAACAAAGAGAAAGCTTCCTTTGTGGAGAGACCAGCTTCGTTATCAAAGCTGACAGAACGAAGACATGGTCCGTTGTAGCCATTCCCTTCCGGAATCCTATTTGTTCTGGATCGATTACCTCCTGGCTCTCCACCCATACCTGGAGCCTATTTAACAACAATCTGGAATATAGCTTAGCCACAACACTAACAGCATAGCAGAAATGGCAGATGGTTCTCAGCCTGGGGCTCTGAGAAGGATGCCTCAGCTCCCCTTAGTGTCCCAACATTTACAAAAAAAAATAAAAAATTCCTCCGATAGCAAAAGCATTACATTCAAGAAAATAAAATTGATTTGTCTGAAGTGAACACTGCGCAGTAATTGAGCGCCATGATCTCTGCGCAACATATTCTGCTTGCACACTGGAAACATTTCCATCGTTTTAGTGGTATAGAAGTGGGAAACTGGGCACAATTTCCGGCTATAGCCCCCTTAACAGCAACAAGCGGTTTCTGAAAGAGTTGTAACTTTAGCCTCATTTGAAATATAGTAGAAGGTAAAATAAGCGTTATCAAATGCAGTCGTTATACCTGGGTAATGAGGCCATTTCCCCTCTGAAGACATTCCAAATGTGCAGTTAATATGTAAACCCTTTATTACCAAAAAGTAGTTTCTCAGAAGCTTTTACACGCTTCCTCCCCTCCCACCCCCTGACTATGTGGGTTTGTTCAGTGGACAGAGGTTTTAACCACTTAAGCTCCTCCTAGATGGGCTGAGGAGCGATGGCAGTGATGTGTGAGGGTTCATTAATTATTGCTCTTACTGATGTTTGCACAGGCAGTTGGGATCATAAATGTCAATCTGTCATGCTGTGATGGGTTCTAAAAAAAACTGATTGAGTACCTCAAAAACCTTCGTCAAGCCAGAGATTAAACAGACTCGTCTCTTTCTTGGAAGCAAGTAGAGAGGGGGCTTTCTTCCTCTCCTGATACTTTCCATTCTCTTCTTACCAAGCATTCATCTTTGTCAAGCAAGCAGCCCCACTGAATTGTCAGAGAAGAGCCATAGTGATTGTTAGCGAAGCCATGTGTGCGCAGGCTGCAAACTCTGCTGTGGCAGGAGATTAAGAGAGATTGGGATTCGGCTGTGACAGTTCTGACATAGTTTATTTGGAAATTATGGAGGGAGAACATGAGTAATGAAGACAAGAACAGTGACGGGAGGAACAAATGCGAATTTCTGTCTGAGACCAAACTGAATTTTTAAGGACACTGTTCTATTTGTTTTTCCCCAAGACTCCAATTTAAAATTTGCTCAGCTAAATTACCAGCCTTCTTCCTCTTTAAAATCTGAGTTTGACAGAAGCTACAATTAGAAGAACCTGCATCTTTATAAGATGTAGATTAGAGAAATCTGTAATTCCCATTTCTGAATTGAGTGTTGTGATGGAAGTGGGGAAGGAGACCGGCTTACTACTTACTATACTACTGTGGCACAGAAGGAAAGGAGTAATTAAAAAGGTTTTGTGTTCTTAGTATCTGCTGTTCAGAAACAAGATTTCCCTTTTTCTTCTGGGCTGAGTACTGGTGAGGAGAAACAAACCAGCATCCAAAATGAGCAGGAAGCATAGATTTGTGTTTTGTTCTGTGTTGTGTTTTTTGTTCGTTTGTTTGTTTTAAAGTCTTGTCTGGCTGCCATTTTCTTTACATTGGAACGTGCTGGCATTAAAAAAAAATCAGCATTCTAGCATATTTGTTTAATTGTTCATAATCTCAAACTTATTCTTGACTTCTGTGGTTCAGTTTTATCCAGTTCTGTCAGCTCCTTGCCTTGCTAATGAGCATATTTATATCCAGTATTTAACTGTCTTGGCACGAAGTCTGTAGACATGAGCTCTTTCCATTCACTGTCAGTTCTCTCCTTAAGCCTATACCAGTTCTTTACTGCTGTAAGATTTGACCGTGTAAGGCTTTTTGTCTTTCACTGAAGACAAAGTGCTATCAGAGGAATGAAAATAAAGTAGGAAACTTCAAATTTTAATCCCAACTCTTCATTGACTGAGAGCACGTCGTCTGCTTGTCTCAGTATCTCTATCCATAAAATGGGGATAGTAATATATGCCATGTTCACATTTTACCATGAAGATTAGCTAACGTTTGTACAGTGCTTTGAACACGTAATACTCAATATTAGCTCCAATTAGAAAAATCAGAAATTTGTCACTGTCCTTTTTAAACTGGGGTTGTCCGCCTTTGTGAAAACAAACCTTGTTTAATATGTGCAAGCTGGTAAGAGACACATGATTCTAAAAGGTTTTATTTCCAAGTTTTGTATTATCCATCATATCTGAATATTCTGTTAGTAATTTACTAATCAGCAATGTGTAATTCAATATTTGAATTTCGTTAATTATACAGTTACAAACCTGACCCTGGGAAGCTGTTTCTCTTATTTAGGGAAGCCTATCCATGGGCACATGACTTCATTAACTAATTAACTTCTTGGCGCACAGATCTAAAAGTTAATTTTGCAAACTTCATAATAAACTAATATACCACACTGTTATTATATTAGCATCATTTAACATACCAAATGAACTGCTGAGAAGAACCAGAATGGCTTCTATGCTTCAGAGCAAATAAATGTACGAGAATCCTTCAGAAAATTGCAATGCATGTATTTTGGGGCTATGCGTTAATGGCAGACTGTGTGTATTCTGTTATCCTTTAACTGTGACAGTGAGATGATACCATAGTAAATTTATGCATTAAACACAGAATCAGCTGAGCTACTGCTTGTGGAAACGAGTGCTTTAGTACAATACATGTACGTTACCCAGGGATCCGTATTCACTGCGTTTTCCTCATTGATGGCAATGGGGAAAACGCAATGAACATGGGCCCCTGATGGTTAAAATAATCTAAAACTTTATAAATTGTCCTTTCCCCGTAAAGCAGGGGTGTGGAACCTTTTCCCTCCAATGGACCAGTTTGAAATTTAGTAAAAACTCCAAGGGCCACATAGAAGTTGAGGTTGCGGGGGGCACTCAAGGGATGCACTCAGAAAGGAGAGATCATGGATTCATGCCACAGATGTGTTTCCTATCGTTGTGTGCATGCCCTCATCTGTGCTCCCTTACCCTGAGCTAATTTTTTCTGTGTTTGTGGGTAGGAACTGGAAAGTGGTCACATAAAAACTAGCCTTGGTGTCTGGGCCTCAGCTTCCCTGCCCTTGCTGTAAAGAAAGACTCTTCTTCAGACAGGGGCCTTGAAAAAGTCTAGACAAGAAAGATGGCTGAAGAACCTATGTAGTTCTGAATCTGCTAGCTCTTTATCTCAAGCCAGATATGGGAATGTAGTAGAAGGGGGTTCATGGTTAAAGAATTGAAATGGGGAGGAGAAGAGGTTTTTTGTTTCTGGACACAGATGTGTCCGGGGGGGGCCTCATGCTGTGAAATTTATTGGGATTGTTTGAATTGGGTGTTATAGATAAGCCCTTGTCTCCACTGCAAGGATTTTTTTTCATGTCATTTGTGTGACACAAGTGTCTAGAGGCCTCAAGTGAGATCAGGCCCCTACAATGCTAGATAGAATAAGAACAAGACAGCAGGCCTACCCTGAAAAAGAGCTAACACCTAAATAAGCTTGTCAAAGGGTGGGGTGGGGCAGGGCAGGGAACAGGTGCCCAGAGGAGTAAAGTATCCTGTTGGCGGTTATGGGACTAGAACCTCGCCCCTTCAGTCTCCCTGGCCTCGTGCCCTAGCAACTCTGGGGCAGGGACCGTGTCTATCTTATTTTCTGTAAAGCGCCAGGTGCATCACTGTCACTATATAAAAGCTTATAATATTAATAATAATTATGGAACACACTATTTCTTGTGAAATAAAGGCATACCCTTTGGTTCAGGTGTGCTACAGGTCACGTAGGAGGTCTGAGAGGAGTAGCATAAACACTTTCCATTGAAGTTAGGTACTTCAGCAGTGGACTCTAAAGAAAAGTCTGAGAATGGTGAAGATTGTAATGCAGATTATTCATTTCCTTTTTCTTATTGACGCGTTAGCTGAAGCATCCGCTTAAAGAAGTTTCCTGTCTCTCCTTCCCCTGTGTTGTGTTGCAAGATAGGAAATTATATAAATAATGTTAATAACGTAAGTAGTGCTGTGCCATAAAAAGAGTCCGAATGCTTTTGAATCTATAGCCTGCATGTACATATGGTGGGTTTAGTTTATCATGTTGGTCTATAATCATTTACATTTAGATTGTTATCCTTGTAGAGAGAGGGAGGCACAGTATGATGCTTTCATGTGCCTCCTTCAGTTATTGGAGCTGCAGCTAGCACACTGTGCCTTAAATTCTCTCTTCCACTCAGCCAAGAAATAGGCTGAACTTGCTTTCAATTGTTTTTCATCACTTTGTTCAGTTGGTTTGTGTAGGGGGGATGAAGTCATGTTGGAGAAACTAAATGAGATGAAAAATGAAGCTTGCAGTTGTTGAGGTTGGTGTGTGCTTTCCCTGTGTCTGTGCACAGCCAAGCCGTAGCCAGGAGGAGTTATCCAGTTCATTTTGTATTCATATTGTCAGCCAGGAGGGGTGCTTGTAGGGAACAAAGATAATTTCTCCCTCACTTAGTGCCTGTTTTTGACTACTAAAAATGTATATATGCTGCAGTCAAGTATAAAGGAGCATGCTGTTAGCAAGTGACCCCACATGAAAGTAATATTTCCTTCAATCTGTTCAACACTGGGGCCTCAGTGAAGAAAAAGTAACATTGTACCCCAAATATTTGTTCTGATTCATGATAGATTCACAGTTGGAGACTGAAGCTTCTCCTGTGAAACGGCCACGGCTACTGGAGGACAGTAATGACAGGCCTGAGGAAATCAGCCGATCCAAACAGAAGAGCAGACGCAGGTGCTTCCAGTGCCAAAAAAAACTGGAGCTGGTACAGCAGGAACTGGGATCATGTCGCTGTGGTAAGTACTGGCTGGCATTATTGTTAAAATTGTGCTTTCACATAGATTGACATGAAGGCCTATTTCATATGTGGGGTGGGGTGAGAAATTAAGGCTGCAGAACAGTTTCCAGATAGGCATTTTTCATTTGGTCATAAGATTTTTCTATTCGAGGGCTCTCAGCATCTCATGAATATGAAGCAATGGGGAGTCACACCAGAGGCTACACCATTCTTACTGTCTTAAATTGAAACAGACTACTTCTTGATCCTGAGTCTAAAATCTGTGCAGCTCTCACATAAAGTGTAGATGACATGTGCATAGAGTGGCAAGTGAGCTCTCTGACATCCCATCGTACACTACCATGAGAATGATTCACCAGAATGATTGCGCAGCCATAGTTAGAGGGGTTCTCATAAATTATGAATCAGTGTTACAAAAGTCAGTGCTAGAAAGACAATAGTGTATCAGATTAGGCATTTTACAATGCTAAAATATAATTAGTTGCTTGGGTACCAATTATTAATCCTGCATGGTGGGTGGGTGTAGGTATGTATATAAGAGCAACAAAGCTGCTAGCTAGTTAAAACTGAAACGTGTTGTAGTCTAGACAAGCCAATAATCTGATTGAAAACGTCTGAGCATGCTCAACGAGGCACCTGGTAAGCTAATAAAACCTTCACTCTATGTGACACATTCTCTGCTGAGCATGATTGGTACAGTAGCTGCTACTCACAGGCTGCTTCTGTCGCCATGTGAATGAGTGAGCTTGTAAATACCTTGCTGCAACACAAATGGGGAGAAATCTTTTTGAATACAAAGGCAGAGGAGAAAATTGCAAGCATGAAAAAATGTAGATTGTGTTTGAGCACTACAGTTCTTGCTGCATTCTGCAATTTCTAGGCTTTCAGTGAAAAGCACACTTTCTTTTTTTTTTTCCTGTTGCAAGGAAAAAGCCATCACAGTGGAAATAGACATGTTGTTGGCCTGTTAACCCCAGCCTGATAGGAATTTGTCTCCAAACAATAGCAGCTGCAAATAGGAAAACTCACACATCCCCCTACAAGTACATTGCAAAGAAGTGGAGAATTTATTGTCTTAAGCATTTTCCCTTTCATTTTTTAAACAAAAAGAATAATGTAGTTTGGATGCCAAAGCTAGCTAACTAAATTATGCCATAAGAGGCACTTAGGTTAAATATAATATTTACATTAAATGTCCTTCCCTATTAGCAAAACATTAAGCATTTTTCATTTGAAATATGTTGTTTTGTTATGTTTATATAGTGCCAGTAGTGCACCTGGTACTGTACAATTAATAATTAGACCAGGTCCCTACCCCCAGGGGGCTTACAATTTTTTTTGTTCTTTGTCCCAAAAGTGTAAAACAACTGGCTAGTCAGAAGTGTCCGTTTAGATTTTTATACAGAAGCTTAAAATATTTATATATATTTTTTTTTTGGGGGGGGGGGACACTTTCTTGGTTGGTTTTTTAAAATCCACGGAAATATTTCTTTTGAATTTTAGAGTTCATAAAAATTTTGTTTACAAAACTGTGAAATCGGAGGACAAATTCATCTTGTATTCCTTTAGAATCAGTCAATGGAAATTTTCATTTCCTACAGCCCCATGGCATTTCCCATTTAATTTATGTAGATAACATAAATGTTTAATTGACACGTTTAGTGATTTTTAAAACCTGAAATAGAAGATGTTAACACTATACATGCAACGTGGCCAAGCAATTGCTATTGTGGGAAGCTCACATCTTCTGGCTCACTGTTAACCATGATGTCTCTTTAATATTGACCTTTATGCATAGTTGTATGCACATCTTTATATTATGTCATTTGGAAGCTTTACTAACATCTGTTTAGGATGGCCACTTAAGAGAAGCTCACAATGAGTTATGTGGTGGTTCTCAAACTGACATGATTGAAAAAAAAGATGTATACCGTTACACCCCACATTGTGAATTAATTATGCCTGAAGAGAGAGTGGTTTCAATTTGGTCTCAAACATAAGAATGGTGACAAAGTAGTTCAAATAGCTTTTATTGGACCCGCTTTTGTTGGTAAGAGAATACAAGTCTTAGGGCTATGCAAGGCCCTTCCCCAGACATGTAAGAAGTCTGAACTATAGACTGAGAAAAATGCAGGATTGATGGATTTATATTTTAAAAAAATAGGGGGTGGGGAGATCCATTTGCATTTCAAACAATTTAAATACAATGAGAAGCCAATAATTCAGGGCAATGGAAAATATTTAGATATCCACCCAAGTACATTGGGAGGCTCATTCGTTTTACCCTTCTACCCCAACAACTTCATATTCAGTAACAAACACTATGTGAAAATCATGGGGACAGCTATGGGTATGAAAATGACCTCGCAATATGGCCAGCTTGAAGAATACCAAAAAAATGTTTTAAAAAAATACCATCAAACTTTTCTTATACTTCAGATATATTTACATTGTATATTATCTGGGCAGACAACCTAAACTCTTAAAATTCCACCACTTAAGCTACCATTGCTACCCCTCTATCAAACTAACGCTGGAGCAGTCCCACACTAGTATCCACTCCCTAGATGCCACAGTCAGCATAAACAATGAACCCTACAGTCAGCAATTTACAAAAAAAACCCAACCCCAACACCACCATACAGACCATCTTACTTAACCATCACAGATCCAGCAGCCCCCCAATACACACTAAAAACACACCCACACCCTGTAATCCACAGTCAAACATTCAGATACCACAAAATCTGCTTTGAAGAGAGGGCCTATGTTGCAAATCTTGCCATGTTAAACACTGCCTCTATTAAGCCAGGGTATTCCATGAGAGAGGTGGACTGTATAACAGAGCAAGCTACTCCCGATACCCCCAAGAGAATCTGCTACAATACAGAAAATGAGGAACTGCCCAATCACGCATCTCAAGTTGTCTACCACCACATAGGGACATATATATATATATACAAATAAGACAGCCCCCTGAAATCGGAGTTTGGCCCATGCAGCCCGCACTCACATGGTTAAAATGTCCAGCTTAATAAATGGACAGCCCCTTGCGTGTATTTCATGTGTTTGCAGGCAGCCTCCACTTGTGGCGCCCGTGAAAACAAGAACAGAGAGAGGGACAGGAAGTGGTCGCTCTTGATCTGCAACTCTACGGGTAATTACAGACGTGCCGACCTCCCTTCTTGATATGGTGTGTGGTGAATTCTTCGTCCCCCTCCGGAATCAGGCCGGCCAGTCAACAGACTGATTCCGCTCGGGGATCGGGGAGGGTGCAGGGCTGTGCGGCGCAACGTACGGCCGCCCGGCCCAGCCCTCCCATGCTCCCCCGGCTGGCCGTCCTCCTGGAGATGGGTGGGCGCAGCAGCCAATCCGGCTGCTGCGCCCAATCCCGGCTCGTGGCTGGGACCATGCTCCGGCCTTGGCGGCGGTAACAGATGTTACCGGCCACTGATTCCGGACCATGGTCCAGGTAACCACCGTTCTGGAAGTGAGGCCGGCCTCCCCTCCAGAACGGTGGCTAATTGGTTTCCTGCCGGGTGTTCACTGTGGTGAACAGCTGGCAGGAACCCCATCAGACGTTAAGGAATCTTCACCACCACAGGTCGTTCACTGTGGTAAAAGGGAGGCCCATAACATCTGAAATTACCCTAAGGTGCTGGCAGACCTAACTCTTACAGTGCTGGTGGACCTGTACTTGTGGAGGTGCTGCACACAACCTAATTAATGGGACGCGCACATATGGGCCCACATTTGCTCACAAGGCAGGCTCCACATGCTTCAAGACCCCACTGTGATTGGGTTGTGTCTCTGGTGTGTGGTGACCAGTGGGGGTGAAAACCTAATAAATGAGCAGATGAACATCCACCTGGGGTGGGCCACCGGGCCATTTGTTAGCACACTAATGACATCAAACTACTACAACCTATATTTGATGGGCACCAGACCCTGAGAGAAATCTTTCCTGAACTCCTCCTCAAACAACTCCCATCCTCATTTCTCATAACTGATTATCCGGAGTAAACTCACGAGAACTTGGGGCAGCCCTACTCCAACAGAGACAAGACTCCGCCAGAGCTGCAGGTGTAAAACCTACGAACATATCTCTATCATGACCATTAACAGAACCCCAACCGAAAACCATTCAGAATACGATGGACCCGTAAAGCAAAAATTGTGGTATTCATTCAGTGCGCTAAATGCCCCCATGGAAGCGACGTTGGTGAAACCAATAACTTCTTAGGTAAACAAATGAATTCTCACAGGGAAAAAAAGATTATGAAGAAAAGCACTGATTCATCTGTGGGTGTTCACTTCTAGAACGATCACTCAGTTTCTGATCTTGCAGTCCTTGTCATGAAAGGGAATCTGTATGACACCTTTAAAAGACATGCCTGGGAACTAAAATAGTGACCTTGTTTTTGGCATCCAGTAAAGAACTAAATACAGGTTTGGGCTTCATAAACCACTGTAGACATGTAACAGACTGCATTGTACGCTGCTGTGTTCCCTACATTTAGCATATTTTAATATGCTAAATACTTTCCTCTTTGAACCTCGTGGCAAATTTATGTGCCATCCTGCCCGGGAAGGCTCAGGGCAGCTTACAACCAAAAAAAATCTTTGAAAAATTCTTTAAACTCCCTACAACCCCCCTTTCCCTAATGTTTGCTCTTATGCATACATGCTAACCTGTATATATTCTGTTTATTACTTAATTATTGGTTTCCCCTCATTGTATTTAGAAGTTTAAAATGCTACGTGATTTCTTCTTAACAGCTCCCTCCCAACTGATTTTTACGTGCACACACTTGTCCTGCATTTTGCTCCGGTTATAGTTCTGACTTGCAAGAAGGGCCTCGTGTGGCCTGAGCATACTCGCCAACAAAACTTGGTCCAGTAAGTGGTATCCTCTGAACCACTTTGTGTCCGTTGTTTAATTATGCTACATTGTAGGAATTGGCTGAGAAATATTTCTAATTTTGCATGTTGTATATCTTTGCCTGTAAAGCTGCATTCCGTTAGTTCTGATGCATAGATTTGCATAGGCTAGAGCAGTAGGAAAAGAATTAAAATAGATTATCTGGCTGTCAATGCGTCCTGCAGCAGTTGCATTGTATGACAGTGCCAGCAATTAATTTTGTAAAAACTTAGGAGTCATGACTACAGTTCACTCCTTGCAAGCAGTCACCACTAACAACTAATGCTTTACTTTTGACTGCAACGCCTGTACTCGTGGAGGCGCTGCACACAACCTAATTAGAAAGAGTTTACAGGATACTGTACATCAAAAACTTCACTGATTCAGGACTAATGTTATGGATCCCTGAGCTTGTGTAACTGCTTTCATATGACTTCTATGTTGATATTTAAGCAAGGGGAAAGAAAAACGTCGAACAGCTCAAAGTTGTTGAATGCTGTGAGCCCTGACTGTGAACAGACTGAGGAGAGAGGTAGACAATTGTTTTTCAAAACTTTAGAGGAGGGATGGGGTACTGTAGACCCAGAGACTGGATGAGGAACTGCAGACTAGTTTTTATTTATTATTATTATTATTATTATTATTATTAGCTTTTATATAGCACCAGTGATGTACCTGGCGCTTTACAGAGAATAAGATAGACACAGTCCCTGCCCGAGAGCTCTTCTCCAGTTCCTGGAACTGGCCCATGGATCCAGTTCCTATCCCTAAGTACTGAAAGGCCCTTTTTACACGTACGGCACCCACTCATGAACACACAGAAATCTAGGTGTTCATAAGTGGGTGAGTCCCATGTGAAGAACCCGATGGGTGCGTGTGTGGTGAATGGTGGTGCGTGTGTGCTCCCACTAATTAGATTGTAAGCCATAGGCAGGAACCGCGTCTATCTTATTGCTCTGTAAAGCACCAGGTACACAGCTGGCGCTATACAATTGCTTATAATAATAATAATAACACATCCCCATTCACACACACACACACACACACACACACCCCAACTCCTCAGCATGCATGGAGCAACCCGTAAAAACGGAGGTTGTTCTGTGTGTGTTGATGAGTGGGGGATGCATGTGCAACCATATGCACGCCCCACCCACCATGCATGCACCGGTGCACCCATGATTCCCACCCACCCAGCGGGGCCGTGTAAAAATGGCCAAAGGTTGAGCTCAGGGAAAGGAAGCAGAGATGAGGGCATGCACATAGGAATAGAGGACAGAGCCATGATTCAGACCCTCCTCTTCCAGAGTGCCCCTTACGCACACCTAGCCCCAACTTTTATGTGGCCTTCAGAGTTTGTACTAATTTTCATAGTACAAGTTTTCAAAGTGAAGGAAAGGCAGGGTACAGGGAATTCATTGCATAGATATCAATGGCAGCTGCACGCATGCAATTGTACTACAGCTTTCAGAATTAAATTCAGTTATCTAGCTATCAATACGTCCTGCAGCAGTTGCATTGTATGGCAGTGCCATGCAAGTGAAAAGCCACTGGATACCATTCTATTCCTCATTAATGCATCTTAACAATTTCTGTAACTCTTTTACTAGTCCAAATGGGCTACTGATGATGTAGGGGTTGTGCTAGAAAAAGCTGGGCATCATAACTTGGGCAAGGAGTGCACTCAACGTATTTGATATTTTAAAAGGAACACATGCATAGTAATTACATCATGTTAGTACTCTATAGCTTTATGGTCTGCTGTGCTGGGGAAAACCAACAAATCACAGTACATTCATAATAAAAAAACACATCTGGACTGACATTAAAATTGACTTAATGAAGATCGTTTTGACCTCTGTAGTTCCACTATTTAAAGAGCAGCACGATGCTAATGTCAAGTCTGCTGAGAAATGTATTCATTTTGGTACTATAAGTGCTTCAATTCAAAACATGCTGCTGTGTATTTCTTTTAAAAAATTTGAAGGACAAAACCCAGTTAGGAGTCATTGCTACAGGGTTAATTCAAACTCTGACTTATGTGGTTCGCTAGAGTTAGTTACTGTCTGAGAAGAATATTCTTCTTTTTATTTCTTCTTACTAGCTCACTGAGTTGGATTCCTTTTCATAATCAGAAGTAGTTAAAGATGGGAAGAGTCTTCCATATCTAATAGTGATTAACTCATTTGTAATAGAGAATTGGTTTTGATGATCATTACTGCCTAGTTCTGTAATGGCAGCTCGTCGTCATATCAACAGACATAAAGATGCAAATCTATAGTTCTGAGAGCAGGTGGAGAGGGGATGGGACTTCACAGTTCTGGAGCAAACAATAGCAGAATTATCTAGTTTTTGATAGTTTTGCTTTCAAAGTCAATTCACAAGCAATTTTCTGAATTAGGACTCACTGGATGTTTCGATTTCCACAGATTGTGATACTGTGCCAGCTCTAAAACTAAGCTGAAATAGGTAG
The DNA here is from genome assembly GCA_003113815.1 of Sphenodon punctatus. Lineage (NCBI taxonomy): Eukaryota > Metazoa > Chordata > Lepidosauria > Sphenodontia > Sphenodontidae > Sphenodon > Sphenodon punctatus. Next base: position 1,283,617 of record QEPC01013006.1, on the reverse strand, counting down.
CCAGAGTACTGCCTCCCAAAGGCAGCTTTACATTTTCCAAAACATTACACACTGTCTTGGCCACTGCCTTCTACTCTTGAATTTGCACTAAACAGAGGAGGCCATTTACTAAAATGAATGTCTGAGCACAGGTATCTATTTTATTATGGTGCTGTTTTTAGTCTCCTCAAATATCTATCTGCTATTAACTCTGGCAGAATAACTGTAACAAACAACCCTGAAGAGAGGGTTGCTCAAAAATAGGGTTCCTGTGCTTTTTTCTGCTCCTTAACTCTATTTCTATTCTGGTTTTCTCTGGGTCCTAGATCCTACATAGAATTTGGACTATCTTACCAGTCCATCGGTTCATCATGCTGGGTACCCCCATAGTTGCCTTGTTCATGTCTGTCTATCCTCAGGACCCCCCTCCTTCCTTTGTAGGTATGTGCCCCTCCCCTTTATTGCCTCTTGCTGTGTCCATTTTAGATGGTAAGCCCCTTGAGACAGGGCTCTCTCGCTTATTACAACTGTTCAATGCCAGGTATTGCTGGCACAATATAAATAAAAGCCGACCTGTAATAGATCCCAGTATAACATGCTATTACCTTGTGCAGTACCCCCTGCTATTATCAGGCATGTGTTGAGCATTCAAATAAGCTGTGTATATTCAGTGATCTTTTTCTGTGGATGCTGAAGTTATGAAGTGAGCATTGTCTTCTGAATATTTCACACTCTAAATGAAACTTTCCGGGAGCACGTATTAGATAACACGCTCTCCTGTGCAAGCTCCAATATGAAGTCTATTACCAAGAACAGATTTTACAAATGTATGTCCTTCACCCTGTCTGGCATGCTCAGGAACCTGAGCTCTCAAAATAGTGTTACTGAGACGTTTACATTTTGAGTACTGCAAGGCTTTTTACTTCTAGCAGTTACCAGGAATATGCTTGTAGAAGCAAAGTATTGCTTTAGCTTGAAGATGATATGGCTTTGCCTACCAGTGTGATGTGATACCGAAATCTGGTCCTTATATAATTTATTTATTTATATTTTATTTATTTAATAGATTTATACCCCGCCCCTACTGCTAAAGCAGCCCGGGGTATATAATTGTTGTATATTTTCCAAGCCCTAATATGCTGTGTAAGGGTGCTCTCCCTTTCAGGGGTATCATTGTTCTACACAACCTTGCACTTTTAGAGATTTTTGGCTGGGCACAGTGGTACCAAGTCTTCCTTCAAATATTTTAGCTCTTTTCTAAAGCTCTGGCTCTTGGAGTCATGGAATATGTGAAAAACCTCAGATTTCATTTAGTTCCCCTCCACTCGCCCTTTTCTTCCCTCCAAAAGGTTTCTAGATCTCATGTAAAAAAGCTTGAAAACGCCCAGAGAGACTAGCCTGCCACTGGCTCACTTGGTGAGGGGGAGGAACCATGGTGGGCCCGAAAGCTTGTGAAGTACAAAAAGTAGCCGTGGGGGGAGGGCACGAATGGCAGTGCTACATTTCTGTATGTTCACTCCTTCACAAGATTGCAAATACATGATTTATTACTTATTTAAAGTTTCATCTTGTTAAAGTTTATATTGTAAAAAAGTTATATTTTTCACAATCCATGGTTTCCATGTTTATTCTGGGAAAGGTGGGAGGTTTGGTGGTGTGGGGAAAGTGGACGATGGCAGTAGGGTGTAAAAATAAGCCACTTTGAAGGCTGGGGGTGGGAAGGCGAGGGGAGGAGGGCCGGGCACACTGAAAACAGGGGGTGGGGAGTCCTCTGGCTATGCACTTGCACTGTGCTGTGCACTGCTCCGTTCTGTACGTCTGGTCCCAGAACAGGCACTGACTCGCCAGAGCTAACTGGGGAGGGTTCTCCAATGAAGCCTTGCCGGTCTAGTGGAGAACACATGCAGTGATGGTTAATCTCTTCGTGGAAACACGTGACTTGGGGTACAGGCAAGGGTAGCATGTGTATTTTTGCCTTCCTAGGCAGCTGCCCTCCTCTTCTCTTCCCCACCCCACCCCTGGTAGCTGGATTGGAAGCAGGGGAGGAGGAAGAGCCACCCTACACAAGCCCCATCCCTCACAGGCCCCATCCCTACTGTTGCTGCTAAACTTCATGGCTGGATTGGGGATGAGGCTGCGTAGGGCGGCAAGTTCTGGGAGGCACTCTGCCCCAGATCCAGCCACCATAATAATAATCATTTATTTAAAGCGCTGGCTCTTGCCTTGTCCTAAACACAGTGGAATACCATAAAACATTAATACAATAACAAAATGGATGTAATAACATAATAAATAAAACAAATAAATAAAAAAATAAAAACAAAACGATCTCATTATTTAGATCCTTGTAAACCTTCAGGACATAAATATTCTATCTATCTGTCTGCCAACAAATCCAGTTGGCAGGGTCAAAATACAAGGGGTTCAATTTGCGATATGGGGGCACCGTAATCCAACTGGGCCAAACTGATAGAGTCCAAACTCCGCATCCCCCGAACACCCCTAGGAAGTCGGGAACTAGCCCAGTTTCTATAAAGCTCGCTAATAGTGGTTTCAGTAAGGCAATGTGTCCAAGTAAGGATTCAGGATAGAGAAATTTGCCAAAGGAATATATTTACGCCTTGGACCGTGATTAAGCAAAACAAAACAAAACTTCTTGCCCCTCCAGAATGGTAGTTAGTCCTAGCTAAGGTTCGATGTCAGGGAAAGTTCAGTTAGAGTTGACTGTCTCTCCTTGGCGATCCAGCCACCAAGCTCCGTGACTGGTTTGGGGAAGGGGGCACCTGGGGCAGGTCTCCCACCCCCGTCCCCCAGGCGAGGATAGCAAGGCTGCCAGCACCATAGAGTCGCTGGGCAGGGGAACACAGAGCAAGCACTCCAGGGAGCAACCACTTCTTGCCGCTCTCACAGGCACTCACATAATTTATTTATTTATTTTAACAATTTAATACCCCACCCAACTCCACCACAGGTGGCTCGGGGTGGCTTACAATAAAATCATATAAATATAAAACAACATTCCCACCAAACTTAAAAATATAACAAAACACAAACCCTCCCATAATTCCCTCCCCTATTGCCCCCTACATAACCACCCTCCACCAAAGGCCTGGTGGAACAGCCAGGTCTTACACAAACGATGAAAAGTCAACAGGTCTGGGGCCAGGTGAGCCTTCTCCGGGAGGGAGTTCCACAGCTGGGGTGCGGCCACCGAGGACATCCTCTCCATAGTGTTCCCCTGATCAACTTGGGTGACCTCCAGGAAGGTGCCCCCAGCAGACCGCAGGGGTCAGTCCAGGACCCGGGGAGTGAGGTGATCCCGCAGATAGGTCAGGCCCAGGTCGTGTAGGGTTTTAAAGGCAAGAACCAACACCTTGAATCAAGCCCGGAAAAAAATAGGAAGCCAGTGCAGAAGACGGAGCACCGGTGTAATGTGCTCCCAGTGACCTGACCATGTAAGGAGTCGGGCCGCTGCATTCTGCACCAGCTGTAACCTCCGGACCATCACCAAGGGTTGTCCCACATAGAGCGAGTTGCAGTAGTCCACCCTCGAGGTAGCAAAAGCATGAATGATGGTGGCCAGGTCAAAGTCTGAGAGGTAAGGCCAAAGCCACCGAACCAGATGCAACTGTTGTAAAGCCCCCCTTACCACCACCTCCACCTGGACATCCAAGCGGAGCCAGGAATCAAGGAGCACCTCCAGACTCCGCATCTGGGAGATCAGCGTAGGGCAAACCCTGTCGATGGGAGACGTAACACCTGCTGCTCTCCCCAACAGCTTACCTCCATCTTGTCAGGATTCTGCTTCAGTCAGCTCTTCCTCATCCAGTCCCCCACAGCTGCCAAACACTGGGAGAGCACAGAGACTGCCGGGCCTGGGTCTGAAGAAAATGAGAGGTACAGCTGAGTGTCATCAGCATATTGATGGCAACTCACTCCGCACCATCTCACAACCTCCCCCAGTGGCTGCATGTACACATTGAATGGGAGCGGTGTCAGAATGGAACCTTGCGGAACACCACACGAGAGGTCACGAGAAGAAGATGGATCATTACCTAACACTACCTGTTGGGTCCTACTGGCTAGGTAGGGACGGAACCATAATATCTGTCTTAAAAGCCCAGCGCACAGCAAATTCAAACATGCAGTGTCCCTGTTCATCCAGGTTTGCAGCATGTACCCGACACACTTTCCTCCCAAGCCGTTATATTCTACTGCTTTCCATCACTGTGACCATGACTCGGAACGACAACCAGTCAGCTGTGGTAAGTGATGCAACTGGTGGAGGGTAGGGGAGTTGCATTTACACAGCTGCACAATAAATGCTTCCTTTTGTTGCTAATTATGTGAGGGTTTTCCTTTATTGTGTTTATAGACATCTGTCAGAACTGCTACTGCCAGTACCTCCAGAGTTCCATCCCAGGCACACTCCGCCTGCAGATCCGCCCACCAGAGGTGTATTACCTGGAGTGAGGAAGAAGCCAAGACCTTTCTCACTCTATGGGGGAGGCAAAGGTCCAGTACCAACTGGTTGAGTGCACCATGAGACCTCTCTCCAGATGGAGCAGCAGGGATACACTCAGAGACATGAACCAGTGCTGGCAGCAGGCTAAGGACTTGTGTATGTAGTGGGGTACAAGGAGATGAGAGACAACAACTTCACCTCCAGCCACAGGAAACAAACAACTCCCTATTACAAGCTGCTAGACCAGTTCCTCTCCGTGGATAGGAGCCATCGTGGTATCCCGTCTCTACGGTTGTGCCTTTGCTAGGGACCAGAAGCGGGTTATTATGGCTCCTCCACTGCCCACTGACATTCCAACCACTCCTGCCCTCCCCATGGAAGCTATGACCACCAGTAGAGATTCCCCCATGTCTGTCCCCGCCCCAAAGTCACCAAGAGTAGACAAGGATATGAGCACTGTGACTCTGTCTACACCCTGCAATGTTGAGAGCCAGCCTCTGTTTCAGAAGGCACCGGGGGTGCTCATGGGATGGTGCAGAGGACCTGGATGCCACATTTATAGAGGCGGCAGAAGAGAATGGTAAGTTAGTGCACCTGAGGTGGGGGGCAGAGGGAGTTGTGTTTCCACTAGGGCTAAAATGAGAATTAATTTGGTTCTTGCAAGAATTGAAAACCCTTAGCAAGATCTCAAAGATCTTGCTAATGGTGCGAGAATCTGTAAAAATCTCACTTAAAAAGGGGGGAAAAAACTGTGCAGATGCAAAATGGCTGCCGGGCTGTTATGTGGATGCACAGTCCTTTTCCAAAATGGTGCTGGTAGCATCACTGCCATTTTGGAAAAGGGCTGTCCATGCATGTGCAGAATGGCCCAGCAGCCATTTTGTGCATGCACAGGGGTTTGTTTTTTTCCTCCTGGCATGGACTTGGTGGCTACAGAAAAGAAGAGAGCAACAAACAGACCAAGGGCACGAGAACACATGTCGTTCTAGTAAGTAAATTGAAAAAATAATCTCGATCAAGAAAGGGCTGAGAACAGAAGCTTTTCTCGTTCCTTGATTCTTGCAGAAATCAATCCGAGAAGCTTGAGAATCGAGAAAAACCCAAATCTGTGCGTGCGGTGAGGAGGGAGGGGTCACACACCATCTCTGGGGCTTGGGGGAGAAAGGGCAGGCAGTCTATGTGGGACATGGGCTTGGGGGAGAGAGAGGGCTGGGGCAGAAAATGGGGGGTCTTTGTGGGGCTTGCTTTCTATGCTAGCTCAAGATTTCAAGAGTTCCAGAACAGTCTTGCTTTCTGTGCTATCTCAAGTCCTCCCTACTGAGGGAATGGTGGGATTTCACATCTGTGAATGTTGACGTTGAGATGGGTGATTAGGTTCAATAAACAACTGCAGATTGTGCTTTGCTGGGGGGAACGGTAATAGTAGATAAAAGAGAAAATTAGAGAGAATGGCCCTAGAGCTGTTTAAGGAGCTCAAGAGTGTCTTGCTTTCTGTGCTATCTCAAGAGCTCAAGGCCCCAGATCTGTCTACTATTTTTCATGCCGCAAAACTGAAACAAATTAACAAGTGTGCCTCAGAGCGCCAGCCAAATCTACAAATGTGCTGCGGAATGGAAAAGGTGAGGTTGGGGGGGGGGTTGAGGCAGGATGCGGGAGGGGGTCATCTTGATTTCTTGCCCAGGGACCCGTTCCATCTTAGCTACGCCCCTGGTGGCAAGCTTCCATATGGCGATGACCATGTGCTTCTCCCCCAGGACGGGTGACCGCATCATCGTGCTCTTTTTCTAGTCATGGTTGGAGGATCTCTATCTACAGGATGTGGTGATAAGGCATCTTAAAGTTAGATATCCACTCTACATCTCACCAAGAGGATAGCACCAGTCGGTGCTTTTCTCCTTCACCCACACAAGCCTCTCGGTGGGTACAGCCATGCACATGGCATGGGTGACAGAAGCAGCGTTTCCTGACAGGTACCTCAGCACCCATCAGCTCCCCTTGCAGGGCTCCGATCCTCTCCAGAGTAGTATGTTGTTGCCAGAGGAAGACAGCTGCATGGCACCAAAGCAGGAGCCGCTTCTGTGTTGCAGTGCGCCCCACTACCCCAGCCACAGATTGAACGAGAGCCCATCTGTGCCTTGCAGTCTCATTGAGCCAGTGACAGCAGAATGTTGGGATCTGCTGGATAGCGCGCAAGTGCTGTTCAGTAGCAGTACTGAAGACCTGGAGCGTGATAATTAGTACCCTGAAGTTCTCGGGATCCATGGCTATGTTACAGGTGTCTGTGAAGTTTGCAGACCACGTTCCAAATGTTTTGAAAAGTTTAGACAGCTGGGCAGCAACCTGTCTAGGATTGGCTGCGTGTTGCACATGAACAAATACTGGCCGCTTATTGTTCATGTCATCACAGGACCAGCTACACTTAATCATTATAAATTTATTGCTCTCAATAAAGTTAATGATTTGCTCAATAAAATCAGCATTGTGTGCATAGCAAAAGATTAGTTCCAACCGCCACGTGCTGGCAGTCTTAAATGCAGGTATGCACCTCCATGGGTGGGGATAGCAGGCGCTGGACCACCTCCTGGAGGAGTCATAGCCTGAAAGAAACTAACAGCTCCTTGTTCCCATAGTTTGTCAGCCCGTGTTTTAGGGTTGTTCCCATTAAACCTGTGAGTGGGAGCTGCCCGCACACACATGAAACACTCGCAGGGGGCTGCCTGTTTGTTGGTTGGACACACTTAATATGTGAGTGGGGGCTGCACAGACTGAATACGGGCTCCAGCAGGTTATCATCTCATTTGTTTTCACCCACTGTGGATTCCATTTCATTAACATTACATGGAATTTCAGACCAACTTAACAGCACTGTAGCGCTTTGGGGGTGGGGTGGGGGAGAAGCAAAACAATTTACTACTGAGGAGGGAGTCCCAATAAAAGCACTTTAAACTCCAACACAACATTTCTCAGCTGTAGAAAGCTTCTTTTTTTTATATATTCACAATCTTTTTTCATTCCTTTCTACCCTGTACAGGTTATTAACTGCTGACAAGAAATTCACATCTCATAAATAATGCTTAAGAGCCATTCCTATATAAATTGAATGTGTTATGAATTGTGATGGGCCTTTTTGTAGCATTCTGTGCCTAGAGCAGGAAGAACAGAGGATGTCATTTTCATTAATTTCTAATGAGGTGCCAATTAAAGGCAAGGAAGGAGCTCAGGAGGGAAGGAGTCACAGCTCCCCTGAATCCTCTACCCTGGGGCTGTCATATGAACACACTGCCAAACCTTCTCTGAAATTTTCATTAAATTACAATCTCATCTAGAGCACACACAGACAAATTCAGCTTCCCTTTGATCTTCAAAAGAGCAATTTGTAAGATGAGTTCTGAGCCTTCTCGCACAGCGAACTGGGAGAGGTGATAGGAATTGCTAATTGCCAATGCACTTTGCAGGCTTCAGTGAGGAGAAATTTGAAAACGAATTCTCATTCTGTGCCTCTGACTGGATAACCTTTAGATCAGCAATACCAGAGGAACACCACTTTCTTAGGAAACATTTCTTGATGCCCGTTACACCAGACATATGTTCAGGCAATGGTGATCTCTAGAATTTTGTGAAGTCTTTAATGGTTTAGCTTCTCATCATGATAGAAAATGATTGCATAAATAGACTGTTTATTTAGGCTCAAGTTCAGTAGGCAAGTAGACCAGCTATTACTTTGAGAGAGTTTCTATAGTGCATTCTAATACAAGCTTTCTCAACGCACCATCCAGCACAGGATCCTTTCTTCTGAAAATCAAGCTACTGTTAAAAGCTGTCTGTAAAAGTGGTAGGATAATGCAGAAACATCTTCCTTTTCCAGTGTAAATTCAGAGATTATAAATCAACCAATCTGTAACCTGAATTTTCAGGCTATGTTTTGATAAAAACCCATATGAATGCTGAGTACTTTTGAGATTAGCATGACTTCATTTAATCACTCAAATCTAATTCCCAGTATTGCTTGATGGTTTGGATTTTTTAAAATTAAAACCAAAAACCTGTAAGGCTGTAAAAGTCTTTAACCGTGTTGGGTTTACTGGGGCTTTGTGAAATAGCAGGAAACTCTAAGCTGAGCTGCGTCCTTCAGTAGTAAAGTCTTTCATAAGACTTACAAGGGTGGCTTAGGGGATTTTTATAATGCAATGTGAAGCATTTCACCTCTGTCACCATTTCAAATCCAGCCCTGGTCAGCAGTGACAGGAAAAATTACCACCATCTGCTGGCTGTTCAGTGGTTCCTATGTGAAATGAGTTACTGCTCTTAGTCCAGTTCATAGAAGATGTACTTGTCTGCATCAGAAAACCACCTTTCCAACTGGCACTAATTGGCAGTCAGGGACTGAATGGGTCATGGAAAGTGAGCTTCCTTCAAGCCCTTTGTCGTAGTCTCTTAAGCTTGCAGCAATGATGCCAGTGCTGCTCCTTTTCTGTATATGGAAGCCTTCAGACTCCCATACTTTCCTACACCTACGGACGCCTACACTTTAAAACAGGGGGGAAAGAAGGATGTAAATTTGAAAAACATAATAGTTAAAGCTCTGTACGTGTCTTAAAAGAGAGAATAAGGAAACAACCACCCACATGCTCAAGCTAATGTGAAACATAATGACCCAACTGTATTATAAAGTTATTTTCCAGGCAGAAGTGCTTTGTTACAAGTCTGGGGACCTGTGGCCAACATACAAACTTGAAACATGGATCTTCAACATGCTCTCTTACCAAAGAGAGAGTGATTGATCTACAGTTGGGATTTACTACGCTTAAATAATAGTTTGTATTGTGTCTGGAACCTGAAAGCCTTTATTATAAAGACATTCTGCTTTTAGATAACCTATGTCAGAATGAATAGCTAGTAATGAAGTCTTTGAACTTCATGTTGGAAGCTGTTATCCCCAACCTCATGCTCTTGTGCTGGAAAATGCCACATGTACTTGGCTATGGAAAGGTAAAATTATTTCAGCTTGACAGTTTATCTTGTCTCTGGCTAGAAAGATGATCATTGGTTTTGTGGGATTTAGGGTGATAGGGTTTTAACAGTAAGAGAAGTGGAATGTAAATGCATACAGTCCACAGGTAAACCTAGAAAGCACATCAGTCTTGTTGGGGGCACTGAATGTAGTCAGGAATAGGTACGCTTTTGCTTCATCATTTGTCTCCTACTTTTTACTTAAATGGAAATCTGAAATATATATTGTCCCAGACGTGTAGTCTCATAGTACTCCGGAAACTGTACAAAAATATCCATAAGACTTTTATTTGTTGCAATTACTAGAACGTTATTGGAGCACTACTGATCCCTATTGAAATGAACAGGGAAATGAAAGCACCATATGCCCAGACTTATGGGGACATATTTGCCCTAAACACACTGTAGAATTTTGTCTGCTTTTATAATATGCCATTCTATGTATGTGCAGGGAAAACTAATTACAAGGGCATTTGGGGTCTATTACACCCCAAGTGGAAAACTCCAGTTACCAGCTTACAAGTTTGCTTTATCTTTAGATCCTTTACACAGCAGTTAACCCTTTCATAATGTGAAGCTTCAATGGTTTTTATTTTCCTTGCAAGGTTGTGTTGAAAACATTCTATTAGGCTGAAGGGGTCATTTCAGCCCCACTATTAGTTAATGTGACAGCTGGCTATTGAAATGCGGACAAGCTCCTAATAGCTTAGGTCTTGAAATGAACTCACAGGCAGACAGCTTGTCTGTATCACCCACTTCATCTATGTTTGCTTATGAATGGAGAGGACATTGGGATGTTAGCACTTGTTATCGCTAGATGTTCACCTTTGCATATGAATGTGCTGTCCCAGAGACAAGGAAATCTATTGCAAGTGTATTGTTTGTAATCAATACTTAGTTTAAAATCTTTTTACTTTTGCAGTTTCTGGACATCTTATGTTCCAAACATAGGGGGAGGGTTATTCAATTCAAACCAGTACCATTACTGGTAGAATTATATTGGTACCAATGTGGGTTCCTAGTAACCTCGGAAACTTTGTTGTTGGACGTACTTTCTGTAACTTTTTATGTTAAAAAGTCCTAATAAATCATATTTTTCAACTGTGATGTAATGGTTATACCATACCCCATAAGCAGATTAATACAGAAGGGTTTTTTTTAGGGCAGAGCCTGATTAATATATGGGGCAGAAGACAATGTTTGTCCACCTCCAAACCACTGAGTTTTTTTCATCTGCATTCCCTGGACCAGATTTCTTGTGAAGCCAAAGGTAGTGCAAAAGCCAAGCATCTTGCTTCTGACCACTTCAGGACCCTACTCAGAAATGCATCAATAATATCTTCAATGCAGCTTGCTAACGGAGGAAATAAGGGGCATGCATATAGAGCAAAGATTGTGATTTTTGGTTAAAATTGTGAGCTATTTCACATTTTTAATAGAAGCATGGTCTAGTGATCTCAAAGAAAGTGTCTTGAACATCTTAGCTTCTGTTAATGCTTGTTCATACATGGACTTCCATTGGGCCTTCTCAGTCACCTAAAGCTACAATGTGTGTGTATTTTCTTACCTGTAAAATGTGGCTAACAGGGAAACTTGTAGGGGCAGCCTCTCTCCATGGGCGCTATGGCGCTGCCGTGCCCAGCACCCACCGTTGCCTCCAGCGCTGCTGCTGCTGCATCATGGCTGCTCAAAGCCCAGCCAGACGCAGCTGATGTTTTCCCCTCGCTCTTCCTCCTGCTGCAGCTGGAGCCTCACACATGCATGAAAACGCATCGAGCCTTTCAGCTGTGTGTGGGAGGCAGCCGCAGGGCACTGTGACTGACCTGTGGAGCTTTGGGCAGGGGAGGAAGACGGGAGTATTTGTGTGGGGATGGGCTAGCCATGGGGCATGGCCAGCTTTTTTAGCAGAGGGGAGGGAAGATGGAGCAGTGGGGAGGGTCCTTCCCTTGCCTTTCAAAGTGCTGTTGTCCCAAGGGCAGCCAGGACAGTTGCTAAGGGGCGCCAGTGCGTTAAAGGCAAGGGGAGTGGGTACAGGAGGGGTCAGGGCACCAAGGCCATGGGTTCATGTGAAGAGACCCAGCTAATTAGGATGATTTTAGGGTACCTTTTCCAGATGGCCTAAAACCAGTCAGAGCCCTGAGGAGCTCTCACTCCACCTACCCCTCTCTTTAGGAAAGGAAAGGGTGGAGGAAGCCGAAGACATAGCAGCAGCCTGGAACCAGTCTGGCCCAGTTCAGAGACTACTACAGCAGAGAGTAAACAAATTCTCCACTTTGGTGGGTAATTTCTGGAAAGTTGGAGTTGGTGGAAGAAATGTTTGGAAAGCACTTTGAAGGTTAACGGTGCTTTAAGACTAAGCATGCTTCTCAAATGAAATTCTACTTGCACAGAGCATGCCACTGCCCAGTGACTAACATGCTGAGGTTCTCGGTCTCCAATCTTGGATATGGAGAAAAATGCTATGTACTGCACAGATGTTTAGAGCAGGTTGTTAAAGAACTGATAAAATTACAAAAATTGTTGCAAGTAGAGGTGACTGTTCTCCCCAAAACCTTCATATCAGCATTTTTTGGACACTGAAATGCTACAGTGGTGGATTAAAAGAAAAACAGAACCCACAAACTGCTGTGCAGTGTTCACTATAGAATTCTGCAAAGCCGGAAGACATTGCGAATGATCATCGAGTAGGATGGCAGTGCTGGGAGAACCTCTCTGGATTTGAATACTGATGTCCTGTGGGGCAAAAGCAATCCCAGCTCCCTCTTAATTACTGTAACTCTTGGGCCATGATGAAAAGCATGATCAAAACAAAAACCGCTTTCGTTGCAAGGAAAGAGCATTCTGCAAAGCAACTAAAATTTTGTCTAACAACAAGAGTACATCACTGGGGTTTTCTTTTCTCTATTGGGAAAACAAAGGAATGGTTTCTGCAATTAAAGTTGGGGCCTGCAAATTGGGAGTTTGGGGTTCTGTGATCTGAATGTTTAACAGTCTAGATGTGGAACCACACTTGCTTTGTGGCTCACTTTTCTTACTTGTAGAAATACTGACCATTTAAGTAGTATGTTAAGTAGTATGTTAACTACTTAGTATG
>QEPC01013006.1:1257842-1270969 GCA_003113815.1 Sphenodon punctatus | reverse complement strand
CCCTTCCACGCCTTCCCTGCTCCCCTAAGCGCCTTCGTCCCTTCTCACTTGCTGCCCCCCATGCCTGGAACTCCCTCCCTGTCCACATCCGCCTTGCCCCCTCCCTTCATACCTTCACATCTCTCCTTAAAACTCACCTCTTTCGCTCTGCTCTGTCTGACGCTTTATCCTGCTGATCCACTATATCTTATACCAATGATCTGTGTACCCTTATCCTTGCCACATGGACCTGCCTGCTGCTGTTGTCAACATAACCAAGCCAAGTACGTGCACCTGAGATCTCGCATCTTCATGAATGTTAGACCCTTTGTCTCTTTCTCTGTTCCCCTTTCTATGTCTCTCCCCAGCTCCCGTCTCTCAGACTGTAAGTCCTAGGGCAGGGACCGTGTCTATTTTGTTACTTTGTGAAGTGCCAGGTACACTGCTGGTGCTATATAAATATTTGTTGATGATAATAATAATAATAATTAATAATAAATTAATAATTAATAATGTTGGGGCTTAGTGTTTTGAGGTCCTTACAGAAAAAGCAAAACATTTATTTAAGCATTAGCCTGTTTCTCAATAGGTGGTGGGTATCATTAGATAAAACCTGCATGTGAGGGATCCAGGTTTGATCTGACATGCTTTGAATCGGCAGATCTTCCTTCCTGAGGAAAAGAAGCCTTACATCATTCTACAATCTCTGTGCAAAAATAGCTGAGATAGGCATTTCAAGAGAATTCCATCTAGTCCCCTTCCATCAGAACAAATTTAAGGTTACTATGGCTTGGATCCTGAGGCAAGAGGGGACTTAGAGACGAGAGAAAATCTAGGGGCAATCAATATAGCTCTGATTTATCGGGGGGGGGGAGGGTATAATTCTGCTGCTGCTGTAATTTATGGGCAGCTACTTAAATCCAGAGCATAAGCAATCTAATTGAAGTAGTATGTTGATAGCTGAAGCATGAGGTAAGTCTTAAGCATGTGGTGGTTCGTGAGGTCAAAATTCAATAAAGACCCATGTGAATGCTCTGGAATTGATGCAGTTTGCCCAGTGCCTCAGCATGGAATCTTGTCATTATTTATTCTGTTTCTTTATTAACGTTTTACCTGCTCTGAATTTTCATGGGATGAGGGAGGGGGAAGATTACACATCAGATTGTCTAGTATTGCTTGCTTGTTTTAATTAAATTATTGGATACACTCTAGCTTTTAATTAAATCTTCAACTTTTGGGAAGGGTGTATTAGCATAGATAAGCTCACTGTGCAGAGACTTCTAGAAGTATGAATACTAAACCAGACCAATTCTAAAGGGTTAAATATTTTGAGTCCAATAAACCTTACACCCCGACTCCAGTCTCACCTTTTACAAGAAGCAGTTTTAAAAGAACTCGGGATACAGATCAAGTTTCAAAGAACTGGACCAGACATGAACTGTTCCTTGACAGGGGCACAGATCTGAAATAAAGGCAAAGTTACATACATTAGTTATAGTTTTAGACTGTCAAAGATGTTCCAAGATTAAGAACCCCTGGACAGTCATACTACACTTGTCCTTTCATACAAGATTAAACAAATCTATGAATTTGCTGCTTAAGCGTGTTAAATCCGTCTGTCCTTGCAAGTCTTCTCTTCAGCTATTTGGATTAATCCTGTTATATCATGTGTTTACTCCTAAGAGCAGCTGTAGACTACAAGATCAGTGATATGCGTTGTACAGATGAGTGCTGCAGGTCTGCAAATATGGAGATGTATGGTTGCAACTGATGCAACAATGGCCCTTTAGAAACAGGCACGTGTGGGAGGGGGGTTCCACACTGGTGTGGGTGCGGTGGGTTGGGGGAGGGTGTAGACGTGCGCGCGCACCCATCTATGCTCACAATCGCTGGTTGCTCTGTGTGTGTACGATGCGTGGAGGTGGGTGCGTATGCAAGTTCGCGGAAGCATGCACTCATCCACCCCCCACCCGCTGCGACGTGTACATGACTCACCTGCACATGAACACCCAGATTTCTGTGTGTTTGTGCATGGGTGTCGCCAGTGTAAATAAAGCCCAATGTTGCATTGCAGGTTTACTCCAAAAAGGCTAAAGTCCTACACACACTTAATGAGCTTCTAGCTGTAAATTGTGAACATGACCCAACAGCCTCTCAGAGCAACGCAGCCAAATGACGTCGTCTGGGAGGCCCTGTTGGGAGGGTCCAGGAAGTGGCCAGAAGGAGCGACTGAAGAGCATGGAGAGAAGCTGCCGCCACCTCGACGTCTGTTCTTCAGCCAGGCTGTGAAGGATGAGGGAGGTGAACCCTGGCAGCCCTTCTCACCTGACAGCCTCACCTGACAGCCTGGGAGAGGGGAAGCTCCAAGAGTTTAATTCATGCCCCTCCCCCCCGTGAATCTCCTGCCCCACATCTCCCCAGCGTGGGCTCGAGGGCAGGAGATTCCACAGCCTCCTCACCAGATGGAGTTGATGAGAAGTGCTCCTGGCCACTGCCACAACCTGATGATCCAGGCGCAGCAAGGGATTAAGAAGCACCCCCAAGGCTGCAAACCCGATTGACCAGAGGGGGCTGGACACCATCAATACAGGAGTCTTAATCCTCTCCCAAGTCACAAGGCCGGTCAACTATCATCACCTCAGTCTTCTCAGGATTCAGCGTCAATCGGGTCACCCTCATCCAGTCCTTGACTGCAGTCCGGCATTGTGTAAGCATCAAGACTGCGGGGCCTGGGTCAGATGAAAAAGAGAGGTAGAGCTGGTTGTCAGCAGCATATTGATCACCCATCACCCCAAACCTCCGAATGACCTTGCCCAGCAGCCTTGGATACACATTGAACAAGAGGGAGAACAGAATAGAACCCTGCAGGACCCCACAAGCAAGGATATAAGTGGATGATGAGCAATCGCCCATCACCACCTACTGAGACCTCCCCAACAGGAAAGAAAAGAACCACTCAAGAGAAGCCCCGTGCACCCCTGCAAGGTCCCGCAGTCGTGTCAACAGCACCTCATGATCAACTGCATCAAAGGCCGCTGAAAGATCTAGCAAAACTTCCCATATCCATTTCCAGGCACAGTTGATCAACCAAGGCCACAAGTGCAATCTCCGTGCCATACCCAGGCTGAAAACCCCACTGAAACAAGTCCAGGAATTCGATAGCGTTGAAATGAGTCTGGAGCTGCCAAGCATCCACGTTCCCTAAAAGGTTTCAAGAACCTTCCCTAAAAAGGGACGATTAGAGACAGGACAATAGCTGGCCAGGGAGTCAGCATCCAAAAACGATTTCTTAAGCAGTGGCCGGACAACCGCATTTTAAGGACATCTGGAGCCCTACTCTACTAAATGCCCTGCCCTCCCCAGACCCTAAAATGTATGTCGTGCGCACCCCAGTTTGCAAAATATTTCCTTTTGACCATGAGCAAACACTATGGTGAAATAAAACCGAATGCTACTGAGGGGCCTATGGTTTTTTTACTATTATTATTTTTTGAGGTAAAATGCAGGAAATAAAATCCTCTTTTTGAGGACACGTTAATACAAAAAAGATAGGCATGTGCTATATCCTCACATGTATATATTCTCTGTTCACAACTTATGTCTGTCGTCTTCAGCATAGAAGAAATAGCTTGACTGCTCTCTAGAAGTGAAGACGCAGCGTAAATAGGAAAGTGAATCTGAAATTATCACAAATTGGGTTAAGAAGTAGCTTGTTTGCAAAATAGCCACAGTACAAATCTGTGTCTCTTGCATGCTCTCTAAAACTTCTCCCAGCCTTGCTGTCTTCAAGGAAATAGACAGAAGACACTTTGAAACACAAGCAATACGTGACTAAACTTGGAAATACAAAGTCTGTGCCTCAGAATATATTCCTGCAGAATCCTTAATCATACCTGTCCAGCAGCTGCTGTAGGATCATGGTGACATCCTCTTTGCTTTGTGTGAAAATTCTCTTCTTTCCATGGCAGCCTTGCACCATTTGATGGCATTTTGGCCTTTTAGTCAATTATGCATGCTTCTGTATACTGGTTTAGGGTCCATTTGATGGATGCAGAAGGAAACGGAGCAAGTCAAAAGGAAACTCTCTCATCCATCCCTTCCCCTCTTTTCTGCCAGACTCTTCACCCCTATCTCTCTTGTACAGTCTCCAGAGTATCAGAAAATGTTTTCTATCCAGTATTAGACCTGCAAACTGAATTAACAGTACCTCTTGAGGCTCTGAGGCATAAACTTCTATTTTGCATCAGAGATGTCGTGGAGTGATGTGCTTGCCATGCGAATCCATGATGAGACCAGTTTACTTGCAGTCTAGTAGTGCCTTGATCCTAAAGCATAAGTGGGTAGACTTGGGAAATATTCTGATATAGTTTGTACTCCTCTTCCCTCCTCCTGATGATTTCTGTGCAGTTATGACTTTCCTTGGTAGCTCCCGGTATGCGCTCGCTTGAAAGAACATCTTTAAAAGGCAAGAAAATGCTGAAAGACAAGCTACAGCAATCACTGAAGACTTGAACAAACGAGGTCACCAAAATTGTTGTGTAAATCTGCTGTTTGTTCCTTGGCCATGTGCAATTGGGGTGGGGGGGGGTGCACGTGCGCATGCGTGCGAGCAATGGGGGAAAGTGATGATGTGAATTGAAATGCCTTGGGATCACCTGACAATCCCAACCTATTTTGCATTAATATATGGAAACCTGACTTTCCAGCACTAATAGGTTAAACACTTTCCCTCCTCTGCTTGCAGAATGAAATGGTGGAAGTAAAAAGTAGCTCTCTTCCCCCAAAAGTCTGCTTTTGAGCCAGTTTCCTCCTGAGTTTAAAACAAAAACAAGAAAACAACCCAAACCAAAAAAAACCCGGCAGCATATGGATAAAATATTTTACCTTATTTACTTCTCTTCCTTCTTCTTCGGGAATGGGAGAACAGGATTCCCAGTGAAGGCATTTTGAATGCAGAAATGCTACTCTTTTTCTTAGTGCTCTCTCCAAACCCCTGCCATTTATAAAGTTAGGGGAAACAGGAGATTAGTCTGGCTCATTTATTTCCAAAGGTTTGATGACTGGGATTTTGGTTGGGGAGTGGGAGGGTAAAACATCATTAAAACTGAAAGTTGCTTGAGTGGTACAAGAAAAGAAAACGTTACCAGTGCAGAGCATTCCCAGTAGAAGAGAGGAAGGACATAATTATAGTTTGTACAAGGATGGAGCAGCCTGGAAAGAGAACAATAAAAGATGTCAATGGAGGAGAGGAGGAGAATATTTTTATACTTTAAAGTGACAGGGTACACAAACTGCATTGGGAGCTTCATTAATCTGGACTGTAACGCAGTTTTATTTCCTTCCATTGCTGGCTCCTCTTTTTAGAGCAGTCTGATAGCAAGTACCAGGGGAACAAGTTGGTTCACAGTGGAATCCATAGAACAACAATTTCTAAAGTACTTTTCAGAAGTATCTAGGAGTTTTGCTGCATGACTTGTAGCTATGCATGGTGTTCTTGATGGTCTTAAAAATCAGATTACCTTTTCTTTAGGATCATCCTGATGTTGTTTAGTATGTTAGAATAAAAAAAACAAAACACAAAATCACTCCTTTTTTGGAAGTGGGCGATCCACAAAAGCAAACTGCTTTTGGGTGGGCTATGAATTATCCTATTGACCAATGCAGGGGCGTAGCGTCCGTTGAGCAAACCCGGCATAAAGCTGGGGGCCTCTAGGCACCAGGGGGCCACTGCCTGGACTAGGTTGGAGGAGGCCCGTGTACAGGGCACCCCCACATCATAGGGGGGGGGGCATCCGTCACCTGCCTCTGCCTGCTAGTAGTGCTGCAGCAGCAGCAGCGGACACTGGACTGGGCAATAAAGCTGTTTGTAAACAAACAACTCGTCCCCATGTGAGTGATCAGAAGGTTGTTGCCTTGTAAAGAAGGTTCTTTGAGATGGCTCCCAACATTCTCACAACTGGGTTGTGCATGCTCACCATATTCAAATAATAGACCACGTGATGGTCTCGATTTCCTCTAGTATAAAAAGCACTCCCCCTCAGAATGACAGTTTCTTCCAACCTCTAGGAATATAAGGAAAAAATTCCATGTGGGGCAGAAGGGTGGGTATTGTGAGAATGTTCAGAGCCATCTTGAAGAATCTTGTTTGCAAGGCAGCAACCTTCTGTTCATCTTCGAGTGTCTCCTCACAGGCCGTTTTTACATGGCTCCGCTGGGTGGGGATGGGGGGTGTCTGTGGGCGTGCTGGTGCATGGGTGGGGTGTGCACATGCATCCCCACTCATCTGCACCCACGGAGCAACCGTTGTTTTTCCCGGTTGCTCCGTGTGGGGGGTGAGTGGGGATGCATGTTAGGCAGGCACGTGCCTGCACCCCCACTCACCGTGCATGCATGCACTGTGTCATTCACATGGGACTTCCACACCCATGAACACGCAGAAATTTGCGTATTCATGGGTGGGAGAGGCCCATGTAAAAAGGGCCACATTCCCACGACTGTCTTACTTTATACTTAAGTAGGAATTTAGGATGTAAAGCAATATCCATTCTACCTTGGAAAATCTGCAGATATGGTTCTGAGATTATTATGGCTGCTATTTCAGTAACTCTTCTTAATGAAGTTATTGCTAACAGCAATACTGTCTTTAAACCCGCACCCCATAACCAGTTCATTTGTGTCCCCCCCCATATAATATATTCACGCTGCCCCGGGGGCACAAATGAAATGGTTATTGGTGGGGGGCAGCGTGAATTGATTATATGGGGACAGGGGGGCAAATGAACTTGTTATGGGGTGGGGGCAGCATTATTTTTGGGGGCACAACTGAACTGATTATATGTCTCTTTTCATGGCATAATGCATTTAATAGGCTGATTACATTTTGGGTGTCTTGTGTGTTTGATAGCAGCGCCCCCAGACTCACCAAGCCGGGCAGCGGCGGGTCACAAAGATGGGGGCCCATCTTGACTTCTTGGCCAGGTGCCCATTCCACCCTAGCTACGCCCCTGGGCCAATGTCTAGTTGTCTTAAATAGTACTTTATCATTTTATATCTTCAGTATATCTCTTCTCTGCTCGTTATCTGCCATTAATCTCCATTCTGTCTCCATTATTATTTAATGTATATATGCAGCCCCTGGGGGAGGTCGTGAGAGGGTTCGGGGTACGTTGTTACCAATATGCTGATGATACTCAGCTGTACCTCTCTTTTTTCAACGGACCCAGACCCTGCTGTCTCGGTGCTATCCCAGTGTTTGGAGGCAGTGGCGGAATGGATGTGGCAGAGCAGACTGAAGCTCAGCCCCGATAAGATGGAGGTGATGGTGGTGGGGAGAGCGAGGGAGGTGTCGGCCCCCCTTATTGGGAGGGGTTCGCCCTCCCATAGCTCAACAGGTCCGGAGTCTGGGGGTGGTGCTGGACGCGGATCTCCGCCTGGAGCGGCAGGTGGAGGCAGTCGCAAAGGCTGCCTTTCGCCAGTTGCATCTGGTACGGAGGCTGTGTCCATTCGTCTCTGGCCCAGACCTGGCCTCCCTCATCCATGCCTTCATCACCTCGAGGCTGGACTACTGCAATGCGCTCTACGTAGGGCTTCCCTTGTGCCTGGTTCGGAGGCTGCAGCTAGTGCAGAATGTGGCGGCCCGTCTCCTTTTGGGGATGGGTCGTCGGGAGCACATAACACCTGTGCCGGAAGGGTCTGCAGTGGTTGCCGATAGCGTGCCAAACCAGGTTCAAGGTGTTGGTACTGATTTACAAAGCCCTTCACGGTCTCAGCCCCTCATACTTCAGGGACCGCCTCGCCCTCCGCACCCCGGTGCGGCTCCCTCGGTCTGCCTGGGGTGCCTTCTTGGAGGTCCCCTGTGTTAAGCGGAGGGCCACAATGGAGAGGGCATTCTTGGTGGCCGCGCCGCGCCTTTGGAACTCCCTACCGGCTCACCTGACTCCAAGCCTTTTGACATTCTGGCGAAGGTGTAAAACCTGGCTGTTCGCCCAGGCCGTTGGGGAGGGGGTTAGTGGATTTTTTTTATCTCCCCTACCGTATTTATTGTTTAATGTATCCCGGGCCCTGTTCTTAATATTTGATATTGTATTTTTATATGTTTTAAATTGTTTTATATTGTACGTGTTTTTTATTGTTGGAAGTCGCCCCGAGCTGTGTTAAGGAGGGGCGAGGTATAAATTGAATAAATAAATAAATAAATAAAATCTCCACTTGGATGCTGTGTTGGATAACAGTCCAACTCTTTCTAACTCTGCAGATCAAGTTTAGTTATTTCTCAGCTCTGTGTAAAGCTGAGAGATGGAAAAGAACGCAGAAGAGACCTATTGTTTTTCGATTCTTTGCTGTACCATAGGCCTGATTAAATACAACAGTATCTCATTTCTCTGTTACCAATAGAATCTCAGTATCACAGTATCTCATTTCTCTGTTACCAATTCTGCTGGGGGTATTGGGTCAAGAGAGACAGTGGAATTCAATGATTTTTGCTGGTGGTATATAAACAGCTACAACTTTCCAGCAAACCACTGACTGTAACCACTTACTGCTACAGACATGTATTTACCAATGAGCTCTTTGGCCTGCTAGCTGTCCTGATCTTCCAGGTGTTTCAATCTTATTGAAATGGTGAGTTTAATCTACAATTTGTGTGTGCAGAGTCTGATAAGTTTTTTACATCATCTTGTCGTTCAACCATTAAATCTCTCACTAGGTTCTTAAGTTCTGAGCACCCTCCATAAAAAGTAAATATACAAGAAATATTTTTCAGCCCAGGTAGAAAAAAAACTTAATTCATTTGGGGGGGTGGGGGTATCTGTAGCTAGGGGTGTGCATTTATTTTGTTTTTTTAGTTACTAAAACAAATGTAGCCCCATTCATTGTAGTAACTAAAGCCCCCAAAATGAATGAATAAGCAATCAATATACTTTGCTTTCATTCGTTTTCATTTTAAAAATAAATTTAAAATAATTATGCATGTGCAAACTGGCCACTGTGGCCATTCTGCACATGTGTGGCCCTTTTTCAAATGGCACCAGGAGTGTTGCCGCCATTTTGGAAAAGGACAGCCGGTCTGCGTATGAGCAAAATGGCTGCTGTGCATGCATAGACTGGCTGCCCTTTTCCAAAATGGCCGTGATGCTGCCTTTACCATTTTGAAAAAGGGCACAGATGTGTAGAATGGTCCAACAGCCATTTTGCACATGCACAGTGATTTCTTTAAAAAAAAAATGTAAAAGAAATAAATAAAAAAGTGAACAAAAACTAATGAGTTTTCAACAAAAACCTAAACTGAAAGGTTTTCTGAAACAGAAAACAAAAACTAAAAGACGAGTAAGGTAAGTTCTGCACACCTTTATCTGTAACATATTATAAAAGTTTATAAACGTGAGAGGAGGATGCTGTGTTTTAACAAGTTAGAGAAGCCAGGTTAGAGGGGTTATTCATTTTGGTTCTGGATGCAGTGTAGATGGTGTCATTCCCATTTTTATCTGGCTTGAGTTCCTACCTTGGTGCATCTACCAGAAAGAATCAGTCTCTCAAAAAGTTTTCCCAGTGGAGCAAACTCTGAGGTCACAATGGATGTAGCAGAAGGAGAGATGATCTCTCAAGCAGCTAAAGCTAACAGCATAAGGAAGCAGTAGATGTTTATTGTTACCAACCAATGAACAAATGAATGTTTGCAGACTGGATTAGCAGTAGTTTCCTTATGGCACTGAGCTTTGTTTCTAGGTAAAGGGAGTTGTAGTAATGAAGGCTGAAAGTGAGGCATGCATGAATTGCTATGGCCAGGTCAGTGGATAGTAGGGTCAGGTATACTTATCTGGCTAGCCACAAATAAAAATTGGTATTTGCCACCTTGGCAGTCTAGATATCAAAATACAGTGTAGAGTTTAAGGGTAAAAACAACCAGGACAATAGCCCCATTTGTGAGCTGAGCGTGGTGTTACACTAACCCATGAGTACCAAAACCTAACAAATGTGATATGGGCAAGTGTAACATACGTCCTTGGATCCAAGCCACTCTTCTCTCCTTCCCGGCAGGCATTCTGAGTGCTGCCCGCAGTCACTTCTTTTCGACAAACAGTATGTTCACATGCATTAGCTCGCACCCGAGTGTGCATTAGCCTGCATGACCTTCCACATATTCCTTGGCAGGCCAGTGTGCATGAGCACCGGACCAGGAATGCGTGTTTAGGTAAGTTGGAAACCAAGTGGCCAGGTGCACATACACGTCATTCCATTTGTTCTCACCCTGAGGTGATTCCAAGAAAGTGGAGCAGTCTTGAGTGCAGATATCTTGCAGTGGTGATAAGGTAAAAATTCTTGGGATGTGTTTTTTTGCCTCCTTACTGACAGTCACGTGTGTCGAGACTCGGCCATTGCTTGTTGCCATTCCTTCAAGGGCTAAGCTCAGCAGACATTTGGAATATTTAGCGGTTAGTATTTGAATAGGGAGATGGATACCTGCGTTCTTGGGTAACCTCATTAGCTTGCTGAAAGGGAAAAGACAGAATAAAAGTCTTCAACATCAAATAGAGGTTTGAGTATTGGCTGGACTACTGCATATATTAGAGCAAGACTCTGCCTTGCAAAGCTCTTTCCTCCCTCACTTGAAGAAGGAGGTGGAGATTGTGAGGGAGATTATTTGTTGGGGATGAGGCTTTTTCAACTATTACCATGCCTGGTTAGCTGGCTGGGGAGTTACACCGATGGAATTAGTATATCTTAGTTATAGAGGGGTGTATATTTTAAATTATGTCAAGTACATAGGATGGCCAGATACGCAGATCTAGTCTACATAAATCTAAAAGGTGACAGGGAAGAGTCAAGCTAAAGATTAATGGCTAGACCTTCAAAAGAGCTTGGCGCCAAACATCTCCTAATTAGAAGCTAGATTTTCAGAAATCTTCAGCCCGTAATTGCTCCAGCTTGTTTTCCAAGGACTCCTTGACGTCATGCTTTCATGGAAAGCGCCTGGTTGGGTTCAGGAGTATTTTCTGCAAGGCTTTTTTTACTTTTGAGCAGCTGTACCACATGGTTACGCTGTGAGATTCAGCAGTTGAAAAATCCCAAGCATATTAAGGGGCAAGGACCAAGTACATGCTGAGCTCTCTTGAGAATCTGACACAAGTTGTAGGAGTCTAGCACTTCAAGAAGCCCTAAACGCTATCGCAGCTATTTCCACAGTATGGGATGCGGCACCAGCAGGTGGGGTTGCAGCATTGGAGCTGTTACCACCATGGCTTTGCTCTGGCAGGCTTGTTGCAGATTCAAATGTGAGAGAACACACACAAAGCTCTTCACCTGTAAAGCTCTTCACAACCTTGCTCCCCCCCCCCACCTCTCTGCGCTAATTTCCCTCCGTACTCCAGTCTGTGAACTCCGCTCCTCCTCTGTCCCCTCTCGCCCTCTCACGCCTCCCCTGCTCCCCTAACTGCCTTTGTCCTTTCTCCCTAGCTGCCCCACACGCCTGGAACTCCATCCCTGCCCACATCTGCCTCGCCCCCTCCCTTCGTACCTTCAAATCCCTCCTCAATTCCCACCTCTTCCGCTCTGCTTTCCCCGACTCCTCTCTCCCCTCACCTAACTCCTGCTGATACCCTCCATCCAGTACAATCTGTTACCTTAGGTCTGTGTACTCATATCCTCACCACATGGACCAACCAGCCATTATTCTCAATGTAACCAAGCCAAGTGCGTGCACCTGGGACCTTGCATCCTTGTGAATGTTACACTCCTTGTCTCTCCCTCTGTTACCCCTGCCTCTGTAAGCCCTAGGGCAGGGACGGTGTCTATTCCATTACTTTGTAAAGCACCAGGTACATTGCTGGCGCTATATAAATGCTTGCTAATAATAATAATAATAATTATTATTATTATTATTATTATTATTATTAGCAAGCATTTATATAGCGCCAGCAATGTACCTGGTGCTTTACAAAGTAATTCAGTAGTCACAGTCCCTGCCTTGGGGCTTTCAACAATAACAAATGCAAACACATGGGCCTGATTTTTGCCATGCCTTCATTTCAAAGGCTTCCAGGTATTTTTATGTTCAGCTTGAACCATTGTCAATTACAATTTCAAGGCATTAGGAAAGTGTAAAATTTCTTGCGCGAGAAGTGAAGACACTAGAGCGTCTGGAGCAGAATTCTGCACAAGAATAACTGTGGCTCTTAGTGGCTCCAAATGAAGTATCTGTAAAGAAACAAATGTTGTATTAATTAAAAATTTGAGCATGGCATGAGCTGCAGTTTCTGGCTGCTTTGAACTTGTGCCCTTCAGCTCAGAAATAAAGTGGACAAAGATCGCATTTGTGTGAAGCTTGGGCTGAATTTAAAATGTCACGGGCTCTGACTGTAGGGAAACTTACCCTGCGTAGGTGTTTAAAAGCAATGCCAGGATCTGCCTCGAGTTTCTAGAAGAGGGTCAGTGTTGCTTTCTTCTGTGGATAAACTTTCAAGTGGTCTGTAAATAGGTAAATCCCTATACGTAACTTTGAAAATTAACGGGTCCTTATTCTTGAGCCAGAAGTCTTAACACAATCACTTGCTTTCATGTTAGCCAATGAAGCACACCTAAACATTACCAATGGATTCAAATTTATGAATCAGAAAAAACGGTTACCATTTTCATAGCACTTGACAGCCGGGTATTTTGTTAGTTTACACTTAATAATCACATAGATCCGCTGTGTGGTTTCAAGTCTTTAGAAATACTAAAATAAAGATTTTTTTCAATTTCATCTTAATTTGAGTGGGCAAATCTAAAATCCATAAACATCCCACATCTTTACTATAAAAATAGTAGGACCTGCATTCCTTATTCCCCCAAACAACCAAAGTTTAGAAGTGCTGAAAGTCAAGTAGTCGTTAAAGGGCATCTGGGACAATATGCAGTTACTTAAAAGATAATTCAGACTTCAAAATCTTCAAGACAGGACCATGTGTGTCTTAAATCGTTCTAAAGTGCCATGCAAAGTTATGGCACTGCATAAATATTTATTAAACCTGTTTGTGAGTCTCAGTGTAGCAAAATTTCCTTGCTGGCTTCTCAAGATTTGCTCCTATTCCAAAGTGTTGTGACAATTTATAGGCTTCCCTAAATGCAGGGATTGGTGTGAGCAAATGTATGTGGGGTTCCCCCCCCCC
>QEPC01013006.1:1231918-1257792 GCA_003113815.1 Sphenodon punctatus | reverse complement strand
CCCCCCCCCCCCCCCCAATAATCCTGAAATAGAATCAGAAAAGTGCTGAGAGCGCTAAACTGACCAGAAACTTCTTCAGGATAAGCAGACCGTCCAGCTGTGGCTATTTAACTAATGACTTGCAGTAAGAGCATAATTGTTGGCTTGCAGGAATGCCTAAAATATCTACTCAGAATTTAGGACAAGTTCCAAGACCTGACTTCTTTCCGTTGAGTTCTCTTGAGAGAAGCAACAGAACTGAATTTAATTGTATGCTGTCCTAGGAAGTTAAGAACCCTCCAGAACGTCATCCTGACTTCTCTTCTCACCTTTTGTTGGTGTGTTAGCAGTTTGCTGCTTTCAAAACTCAGAAGTCAAAATGTCTAGATGAATTAAATGTGGATTTGATTATTTCGATGGAAGTTGAGCACAGTTAGAGGAAAGATGGATATTTTACCCCATCTCGCAAGGTGAACGGCTTCTTCTTAATACTAAGAGATTCACTGCCACTTGCTCAGGAAGATCCTCCACCTCTGCTGCAGAAAAGTCTCAGTGACCAGCAAACATACCTTTTTGCAACGGAATCCTTGGGAAGAATAAAAACTGAAGGACAGACTTCAGAACTGCCAGGTGTTGTGCTCCAGAGAGAGTGTCGTCGCCATGTTGGTCCCAAGTGACAGGGAGACAGACAGGTTTGAATGAGAACTTTATACCTGCTTTACATTTACTCAGTTTATATATTCCTACTGGCTATGCTACATGCCTGAGGAAGGGTCCTGTATGGCCCCGAAAGCTTGCTTATTTCCACCAACAGTTGGTCCGATAAAAGATCTCATTCAAACCACTTTGTCTCCCAGGTGTTGTGCTCACATGCTTTCAGTGACTAATGCTTCTAGCATATTCATGTTCACTTTTTAAGGGCACAAGTAGCGCAGAGCGATCCATTACATTGGATGCGTTCCTTGCCCCCCGAACACCATTGTTGTTCCAGCGACTATAATAA
This sequence comes from Sphenodon punctatus, assembly GCA_003113815.1. NCBI lineage: Eukaryota > Metazoa > Chordata > Lepidosauria > Sphenodontia > Sphenodontidae > Sphenodon > Sphenodon punctatus. The sequence continues at coordinate 1,256,810 of QEPC01013006.1, read as the reverse complement.
AAGATTTGTTTTGATGGTGGATTGCAGAAAGCACCCTCCTTTACAAAGGAAAATCGAAAGTGTTTGAGTCAGTGTACGTGCTTCCACAATGCTTCATTGGATGACTCTGGTGCGGACAGCAGTCTGTGCCTTGCTCCCGGCACTTGCAGATAGGAACACCCAGTGTAGCACAATGCATTTGACTCGGATCTGTCGTGCAGGCAGTGGGAGAGTTTTGATTTGCTTTATTTTTATGGCTTGGTTTTTGCTAATTTAGTCATTACTAATGATTTCTTTCACTCCCACTACCCACCTGCACAAAGTTATTTATTTTTCTTGCTCTATAGTGTGCTGAGGGAGAGATGCTTCTGTAGCAAAATCCTTTAGGAGAGACGCAACTGGTATCCAATACCTTCAATTAATGAATTAAGATTGAGTTCTGATGATGCTTACTGCTAATTCAGGTGTTCCAGAAGATAGAAAGATACATCTCTAAACTTAGGTTGGTTTTAAAGATCAAGATAGAGCAAAACATGTTGACCTCTCCCAGCACACACCCATTAAACGTAATTACGGTCAGCGGCGGTAGTCATGGAACTGGATAAGTGTGTGGTGTAGTGGATAAAGTGCTGGACTTCGTCCTGGGAAGCCAGGATTTGAATCCTGCCCTAGCCATGAGTTCACTGGGCGGCCTTGGCAAGTCACAGCCTCTCAGCCTCAGTTCCCCATCTGTAAAATGGGAATGAGTGTGTCTGTCTGTCTCTCCCTGGGTTCCCCTCACCCGTGTCCATCTTAGATTGTAAGCCCACTGGGCAAGAACGCATCTCCAAAATCTGTAACTTTAAAGCACTGCATATGCCTAGTAGTGCTATAGAAATTATTAGTCGTGGTTGACTGGATGGGAACTGTTGAACACAACGGCTTAAAGCAACTATTCTAATCTTCAGTGAGGCAGAGAGAGCAGTACAGTAATAATGAAACAAAACTTGAGCCATATGCTCCAGCACCTGAATCTTCAAAGGATTGGCATTGGTAGCTCCCTAGCACTCCGACCAAGGTCTTCAGAACTGTGTAGTATCATAGAGCTGGAAGGACACTTGAGGGCTAACCGGTCCAGCTCCCTGCCATTAAGCAGGGTCCACTACACCCACACCATCCATGAGAGAGGATGGTCTGGCTCCGTTGACAAATTATTCCTCTGCTTAACTGGTAGTTAGAAAATGCCTACTGTTTAGCTAAAATCTTTTCTCCTTAAGTCCATTACATCTACCTCAGTGGCAAAAGAACCCAACAGGAGACCCTTTTGCTTATAATATCCTTGGACATATTTGAAAACTGTAATTATGTAGCCTGCTGCCCCCTTGATCTTTTTTTCTAGGCTAACCATTCCCAGCGCTTTTGAGTTTCTTAATCTTTCCTTTCATCCCTTTATTGCTCTCCTGTGGACCCTTTCTAGCTTCTAAGTGTCCTCCTTAGTGAGATGCCCAAAACAGGGGACACTACCCTAGTTGAGGCCTGTCCAGGCTGAGTACAGGGGAACAATCACTTCCCTTGTCCTACAGAAAATTTGTGTTCAGCAGAGTCCATCTTCTTAATTGCCTTGTTGCACTGTTGATTCACATTGAGTTTTTAGACAGATACCTGCTCCGCTCATGCTCTGACCCCACCCCAAGGTGCTCTGTCCGTGTAAAGGCAGGTCTTCCTGGGGTGAGGCGGGGCACAAGCAGAGCACACACTACCTGCTCTGGGCCAGCTCCGCTCACCGTGCTCTGGAACATCCCGGAGTACTATGAGCGGAGCAGGCTGCCTGAACCCGGACCATCAGCCAGGGATGAAGCAGTGGCCCGTCTAAAGGACAGCTGGCCATTGCAGCTCTGCTCCCAGCTTCAGGTTGCCCTGGCAACCACCATAGTACTGCGGGCAGCAGCCTAGAGTTGCTGCCAATCCACCCGCAGCTCTATGGTGCCGGGGAAGGGGCCGCACGGGCAGATTATGGGCTCCATTTAAACCCCCCATTACCAGAGCAGAGCCCTGGGTCCATCTAAAAACACCCATAGTCTGTCATACAGTAACCTTCAGTTTCTTTCCAGAAGTACTGCTGTCCAGCCAGTTGACTCCTGTCCAATCAGTTGTCTCCTGTTTTGTATTTTTAGTTTTGATTTTATCTTTCTTATGTGTAATACTTTGTATTTGGCTTTATTGAACTTCATGTTGTTTTTTTAGTCCAATTTATCAACTTCTCATTTGGGATTGTGATCCTATCCTCTAGTGTCTGCAATCCTTCCCAGCTTTATGTCATCATGATGTTTTTATAAGAATACTCTGCAGTCATTCATCCGAATCATTGATGAAGAATGTAGCTATGTAGTTTGACAAGACATCAAGCTCAGTGCATTTATATTAGTTTATTTTGTAGAATAGCTTATATGATCTCCTGTCTTATGCAAACTAAAGACTGTGGGAGCTGAAGCAGCTCAGTGCTTCTGAAAATAAATCAGGCAGACAGGCCTCAAAATGAGGGTCAACTTTTGAAAGTGTTGGCCTTAATCTGCATTCCCTATGTCATAGGTCGGTTATAAGGATACATTTGTTAACATGAATTGTATTTCTTGTGCTGGTAAGCACCATTGCAAAAAGGCTTTAAATGAATTTAGCATTGGTTTTTAAACACTAGTTTTTTAATTTTATTTTTTTATTTATATAAAATTTATATCCTGCCCACAGGGCAGCCCGGGCCGGGATATATAATTATACTAGTTATTACCAGTATAATGTTGTTCCATGCCCTTTGGTGGGAGAATAGGATGAAGATGTGTTAAACCCTTTCCTTTCTCTGGCAGGTTACGTATTCTGTATGTTACATCGCCTGCCTGAACAGCATGACTGCACATTTGACCACATGGGCCGTGGGCGTGAGGAAGCCATTATGAAAATGGTGAAACTGGACCGGAAAGTGGGACGATCGTGCCAGCGCATCGGTGAAGGGTGTTCCTGAGTGCGAGACTCTGCAACCAAATGCTGTTCTCTTAGTTCACTAATGTTAGCCTTATTTAGGACAAAGTCAGCCAGACACCTTGTACTGGGCAAGTTTCAGACTACAGCCAATCAGTTTCCTTTCTTTAACCAACCGTCCTGGTACTGTAGTTTAGGGGCTGATGATGGTTCTAATTAATTTCTGGCTAGTTTTTAAGGTGCCTGCTAGCCACTATTAAACTAAAACATGAAGAAATATTTTTGAGCATGGCTAGTGGATTTAAACAAGAGCAAAACAAAATCCAAAGGCTTCTGTTCTTACTGGAGTCTCTCTTAAAAGCCTTATGCTGGTAACCTTCCAGCTGCAGAGTTTAAAAACCCATAGTTGAGTAGAAGCTGGTGTAAAAGTTTGCTACGCACACAGCTTTCAGACAGAGAGCCTGTGTTTAACATGCAGCCTTTCACATCTTCACTTACTCCTGAAGAGGTGAAATTGCACTAAGAGAGGCCACTGTAGCTGTAAAGCCCAGGAGACCTGATTGGTCACTCGTGCCTTCATCGCGTGTGGCTTCTGAGGTTTGGTAATGTCGCCAGCATCAGGGATTCTGTTGATTTGAGAACATCTTTCTGGTTCTCAACAAGAAGCCAAAAAGAGAGGGGGACAGGGATTCTTATGAAACGTTTTATAACTAGCTTGCTACAGAGAACCTATTTCTTCATTTAGATGATGATGTTCTCACTTTGAAGCTAGTTCTGTCCTGGAGCAAGCAGGTAAAGAGTGTGCGTTTTCTAAGAGTTGTGTGAACAGATTCCATTATTTGTTGCCTACACCGACCAGTGCGGCCGTTCCCACCGGCCGAAACCTGATTGGCTCTTGTTTGCCTTTTGCTAAGTGCAGGTATCTGATAATTGATCAAATAAGGCTAATTCACAGCACAGTAGCCATGGCTGGATTCTACAGACTGACTTTCTGTAGCTAGACATATATATTGGAAAAAGGACATTTTGTAGCAAACGGAATTCAGTAACAGTATTGGGGAACAACCAGGAAAAGCACCCCTTATTAACTTGAGTTTGTATTCCTTACTTCCAGAGTGTTAACAAGATAATCAAGAGGGCTATGTCAGCCTTGTTTCTATGCAGCTTAGTGCTCTCATGAAGGTCTCTGCCCACAACAATTGCAAAGCAAGTGAATGTGAAATGCATTATATGGAATTAGCTTTGGATCTGTTGTTTAGACCTACTGTTTTGTACTGTGGTGTTACACTGAGCCACATTGAGCTGGACTGCAGAAATCTTATTAGTTTGTTGTAAAAGGAAAAAGGTCTCCGCATGTCTCCTGCTGTGGGCAAAGCTTATACAGGTAAAGACAATTCATGTTGATGGTGGCCCAGTGTGGATTTTGTTTCCCAACTGAAATAGTGAGGTATTAGCAACCAGGTATTTTAGTAGGTTAATTGGGATGAGTTTGTATTGTCTTGAAATTGAAATGTTGGGCAGATATAAATGATCCAAAGGGTAAAATAACTTATTCTCACTCTAAAAAGGTGTGGGGAAGACAGCTTAAATAAGTCATTCTCTGTTCCATTTGTGCTAAAAGTAAATAATTGCTTACAGGCCAGATTAGATCTTTACTTTAGTAGCCAGCTAGAACCTGCTAACGAGACAACTGATTTTTAAACACTCTCGATTTGACTTAGTGCAAAGTAACCACAAAGCAAATCAGAAATGTTCCATCATCATAAGTTATGGAAAGCCGCACTTTTTTTTTTAATTCAAGGCTTTGAAATCAACAACAGAATTTCCAGCTGCATACAATGTTTTCAGGAAGTGATTTCACTCCATCTTTGTCAGGAGGGTGATCTGACAATTTTTTTGTATTTGCCATGAAGAGTTAAAACCGTGGATTTCAGCTGCTGCTGCGATACGCACTTTCTTTTCTTCTAAAATCTTAGCATAGCATTTGATGGACATTCTGGTTGATACACAAGACTTCTTGGTATTAATACTGAAGATGCTATTTGTCCCTTCCTGATCCTTTTTTTACCCCTGTTACACTGCACAGTTGGTTTCAGGGTAGCTCTTGAGAGAACACTACTCAGTTCATGCGGATTATGGACAACGTTCACTTTAAAAGAAAAAATGTGTGGGGAGGGATGGGGTTGTTCCTTTGCAGTATCTGTTCTGTGAAGTTTGTTAAACATAAAAAGAAAGCTTAAGTTCTTGTATCTTTGAAGAAAATCTTATTTAACCTTTTTGTGTTCTAGATTTACTTACACATGTAGCCTAGAGCTCAGTTTTAGTTTAACATTGTGAAAATATTAAAAGAATCTTGTAACTTTATTCTTTTTTCCTCCTAAAAACAAAACAAAAAACATTAAACCAATCAGATTAAAGTTTGAATTCTTCTCTGACTGTTCCAACAGGCTTTGCTGATCTGCACTTTCTGCTGAGGTTAGTTTATGAAATGTGAATGGAAAAAACATCAGCTCTAGACTGGCAATTTCAAAAGGTGTTTAAAGTAGGCAGGAGGTGGACAAGCGTTTTCTGCCAATTGTTGGGTCTGACATGTGGGATCCAAGTTTATCAACTGTGTAAACTAATGTAGCCTCAATATTGATTGGCAAACAAGGCCTTCTTAGGTGAGTTCCAGCAAATGCATTTTTGCTCTCAAGTCCGCTACTGAGCTGTTAGCTATATTACAGTGGCATGAAAACAAGTGAAATATCCTCTGAAGCAGATGTCCTTCATTTTAACAACTTCTTGACCCTGCACCTTTACCTTGCTCCTGAATGAAAGGCGCTGTGGTTAATAACTGGTAATTACATGATTTAAACTATATAGATTGGATCTTAACTATCATTTAGATTTCTAAAAATTATGCAAATCAGTTGAATAACAATGGAATGTGTTACAGGGAGACAATGTCGGACCGGTATTAATCTAACTTAATTTCTTTACATTCAGTTTGAAATTGAAATGATCCCCGAAAATGATGGGACATGTAACCCTATTTTTCTCTCTAATGAACACTACTTTCAAACACAAAACTGTGTGTGTTGTGGTTCTTCCATACCACTTAAAAGTAGCATAGTAACAGATAACATGAGTGCTATTGTATTACTGGCCTAGTTCCAATCACATGCATCAATGGATGAAACAAGATTTTTGGAAGAATGTGCTTTCCACCAAAGATAAGCACTGAGCTACAAGCCATCCACATCCTTTCCTACCCCATATCTACTGCTGCTGTCTGTTTTGTCAAAGTTGTTTGTTTTTTAAAATTAGTGGATTTTTATTACTGGTGAAAGTAAGGGATTAGATACCAATAGCTCGACTTGGGCAACACATGGGTTATTATCATTAAATAAGTGTCCCCACACAATTCTACCAATGCATTTCAGATTGATAGTGCAAAGTGTAGCATTCCTTGCTGTTCTTGCCACTGGCTTATTAAGCAGGCTTCTGTTTGAGTTACTGTTCTTTTTGTGGCATCAACAAAAAATGGTCTAGAATGAAACCAGCCATTTCATTGCCTTTTAAGATTTAAACCACCACTTTTGTCTAGCTCCCTGAGTGTGAAAGGCAAAGTCACTATCTCATATTCACCTTGTAGTTTTTTGTTTTTTACATTGGTCTCCCAAAGGAACTAAAATTGACGCTGAATATTTAAACTTTATAATGAATTCCAGAAATTCCATCAGTATCTGCACAATGACACATAGTGATGAATGCGGTTTGACAAAATAGCGAGATAAAGCAGTTCACCATTTTTGCTAGTTAGTGTATTAAACTAAAATGGTCAGTTAGCAAGACAGTCAAAACATACAGATGGGTTCAAACTAGATGGTGTACATGTACACCTCAGGACAGGGAAGGGCATAGGAAAACTTGACAGAAGTCTCATTTTAACTCAGGATCCTGCCTTTAGTCTCAGCATGCCTACAGAAAGGTAAAATGAAAAACACTTCACATAAATAAGTATGGGAACACTCCATAGATTCTTTGTGGAACAGTGCCAACAGCTGTCTCATTAGTCAGATCTTTGCCACGTAGCCCCCAAAACACAGCACATGAAAACTGCCCTAGATTGCTAATATCAAAATATGTGACAGGGCTGCAGAACAACTCTTTGGTTAGTAAATCCTGTCTATGTTAACCAAGAAATATCTCCTGGATGAATTCATGTGGGGCACTCAATCATGTGGCTCCTAGGCAGTGTCTTCACAGATATTTGCTGCAAGACACTGCCTGCACTGGGGCCACTATTCATGTTTACAAACCTGATTAGCAGCTATTGGCTCCCAAATAATGAGAGAACAACAGTCACTTAGGAGGCAAAGTGCCCCATTGCAAATGTTTGTAAGGACACAGCCTTAGTTTTGTCTGAAGCTATTTTATGCAGAATCTCAAGGGTCTTTGGGTTATAATAACGACGTTCAAGTGGCGCTGTCCATTTTCACCAATGCGATATGATGTGCTGGCACAGTCGTGCTTCCCGTTTCTCTTAATCTTCATGGGTGGGAACTTCCACTTCTCCCTGAGCAGCAGTCCTTAGCTTTCTGTTCTCAGTTCCATCAGCAAGAGGCAGAGTTAAGCTGCAGCCGGGAACAGCCCTACAAAACTGCCTCCCAGATGAACAGGTGAGGCAGTGTCTCCTGTAGAGCCTCCCTTTATGAGATTACAAAGTGTTCCCCAAGCCCCTCTGACCGTACAGCTGAGGTGTGCTGGGGAGTGTTAACCCACTTGGATCTGCTGTTCTCTCCCTCTCTACAGTGGCTACCTTTAGAACATCATTTCGAATGCGGTTTCCTCTAATCCACTTCCTCTCCTGAGTTTTGCAAATTTGGGGGCTTTCTCCCACCCCCATTTCTGGATGTCCAATTTCTGCAGAGCAGCTGTGCACGCACAAAACTCTGTACTGCTTTTCAAACATTTGTTTTTTGGATTAGCAGAGCTGCTGTGCACCCTCCCCAAGAGCCACTTTAAAAATCAACTAACTGCTGGCATATTTGACCCATTTCTGAGGCTTTCTACTCTTGATTTTAGACCTTTTGTTCGTTCCTTAGATGGACTAACCCATCCACAGGATCCAAGAGGTTTTCCTCCCCTGTTTCTGCTCTATCTCTGTGTGCTCTCGGGAGAATGAATGGCATAAATTTGATGATCAGGGTGGCTCTAAAGGACACAAAATCTTATGAGTTGAAAAGTACCTCGAGGGTCATGTAGTCCAACCTCCTGCTTGGACCAAAGCATGACCAAAGCTACAGCATCCCAGACAGATGACTTTCTAGCCTCTTTTTGAAAACCTCCAGTGATGGTGAGCCCTCAGTCTCCCTCGGCCATTTGTTCCGTTGCCAAACAGCTCTTACTGTTGGGAAGGTTTTATTGATACTTAGCCAAAATTTACCTTTCTGTAACTTGAGACCATATATTTCTAGTCCTGCCCTCTGTATCAATGCAGAGGAATTCCGTGTCACCTTCTTAGTGGCACCCCTTAAGATATTTGAAGACCTGATACCATGTGTCGCTGGGCTTGTGAAAACAACATGCATAGGACACAGGTAACATACATGTTCCTGGTGTGAGTGCACTGTGTTCAGGAATCATGGGGCATATCTGATGTCAATCAACTCATAATTGAGAGAGAAATACAGTCAGGATGAAAGTTGTATGCAAGAACTATGTAGAGAAAAGAACTTTTACTAGTATATTGTGAGCCCCAAAACAACAGTGTTGTAAGGGACAGATAAACAAGACAATGTAAATGTAAATGGAGCCTTGATGACTGAGACGTGATGTGTGCTGCTGCTAAGCCAGATATCCCTCATCTTATACTTGTGCTTTTGGTTTTTCTTCATTAAATGCAGAACTTTACATTTATCTCAGTTGAATTCATTTTATTGATTTCAGCCCAGATTTCCAACCTATCAAGATGTGTTTTGAAGGGAGAGTGAGCATGCGCGGCTAGCGGCAGCAGCCTAGAGCGAGTGCTCCCCCGAGCACCAACAAAAAGCGGCCCCCAAAACAGCAGAATTCAACAAAAAAACTGAAAAAGTTAAGGGGGAATCATACCAGCAAGAGGCAGGGAGGATAAAAAGAAAGAAAAAGGGGCAAAAGAAACACCGCTGGAGCAGTTTGTAAAACTGCGCCAGTCAGAAAAGAGCGGGACAGAAGCCCAGGCTGCAGAATGCAGTAAAATGGCGGCCGCGGCGGAGGTGGCCGCGGCCCCAGAGGGAGATAATTCCCCAGAGGAAAATGAAATAGAGGAAGACACAGATGAGAGCCCAGTCATGAGGCTCTTGATGGAACTTAAAAAAGAGTTCAAAAAGGACATGTTAAGATTAAGAGCCTCAGTAGAGGCGGTTAACAAAAAACTGGAAGGGCTGGTGCAGAGGCTGAATACAGCAGAGGAGAGAGTTTCCTCGCTGGAAGACCAAGAAGTAACTAATGAAGAGCAAGTTGTAATGCTACAGGAAAAGGTACATATGTTAATACAGGGGACCTAGAAAATAGGTCCAGAAGGGACAATTTGAGGTTTGTGGACTTCCCAGAGGGGAGCGAGAAAGCAGAAGCAAAAGATTTGCTGTGGGAGTTCTTGGGAGAACAATTCCCAGTGACACAAAAATTACAGAATCCTGAAATGATTAGGGTGCACAGAACTGGGAGACAACCTAGCAAAACCCAAAGCCAAGGACAATCATAGCTAAGTTTGCGAGCTACACAGTGAAGGAAGAAATCCTGAAAAGAGCACGAATGAAAAGAGAGATGAAATATAAAAGTGTTTCCAGATTATGCTATGGAAACCATGAATAAAAGGAGAAAATGGGGCAAGTATTTCTCAGTACTAAACGAAAAAGGGTGGAAGCCAGTCTTAAAATTCCCAGCGAGAATGGTGGTGAACATAAATGGAAAGTACAAGTCCTTCATGGCAACAGAAGAACTAGAAGCATTTCTTCATCTACCACCGAGAGATACAGACTGAGACCTGTAGTATAAATATGAAACCTATATGAACAGAACTTGGGGCCAAAAGACTCAAGGGAGCCTATTCTAGACTCCTAAAATAAACAACAAACAGAGGGGAGGGGTAAGATACTTGCTATGTATGAGACCGCTTTTCCTTCCAGTGGAAAGGAGGGGTAAGCAGGGTTGCTGATGCGTGAGAGGGAGGGGAGGGAAGAGGAGGGTATGTTGGGGAGGGGTTTGGGGGGGAAGATGGGCTAGGGAGGAGAGGAAAAGCCTCGTGTTGGGGGAAAGAGGCTGAAGAGCCAAGCTAATGAAAGGGCAGGGAGGAGGAAAAATAACACTTAGGGGACAGCAAGCGATCACATACAGCAGAGGGAATTTAACCCAAGAAATTAACAACAAAGACCATGGCTAATATAAAAATGTTAACCCTCAAAGTGAGGGGACTTAACTCGCCCCATACAAGGAGAAGGGTAAGAGAACTGGTAAAGGAATACAATATAGATATTCTCTGTTTACAGGAAACCCACTTCCTTGAAGTGGAAGAACACACATTTGTTAACAAAAGAATGGGACAGGTTATAGCCTCATGTGCCAAAAAGAAAAAAGCGGGGGTATTAATAGGGGTCAAACACACCTGCAAGTTTAAAATAAGTAAAGTAATAAAAGACACAGAGGGTAGATTCTTATTAGTAACAGGGATGCTATAAAAAAGAGAGGTGACGATGGTGAATCTATATGGGCCAAATGTGGACCAGGCAAAATTTTATAAAAAATACATTCCATTAATAACCTAAAACATGAAAGGAACATTAATAATAATGGGGGACCTTAATACCCCATTGTCAGAGTGGGATACCTCAAGGACAATACCATTAAATAAGAGACAGCAGACCATAAGAGACTTATTTGAAACAGGGATTAGTGGATGCATGGAGACACCTTAATAAACAGAGCAGGGAGTATACTTTTTACTCTAATGTGCATAATTCATATTCTAAAATAGACCATGTATTAATATATAAAAATGATTTAAGGATATGTAAAAAAAGCATTCATTTTACCCCTAGTGTTCACTGATCACAATGCGCTGGTGATCAATATAGAGCTAGAAGATGGCTCATCTCATATCAAACCACAGTGGAGTCTAGGCAGGACACTCCTTAAAAATGAAGATAGTAGAACTAAGTTAGAAGAAGAAATTAAGGATTACATAGAGCTAAACCAGGGCTTAGTAGCATCCACCTTCTGGGAAGCAGCAAAAGCCACGATAAGGGGCAAAGTCATATCTCTTAGTTCACAAATACAAAAAAGAAGAAGGGAAATAAGGATTGAAACATATGCAGAGCTTAAAAAATGGGATAAAATAAATAAATATACCCCCTCTAAATTGGCAGCAGCCAAAATACGGAAAATAAAAGAAAGAATAATGTGCTGGAGCTAGAAAAAGTCACAAAACAGTTAAAATGGATAAAACAGGCAGAGCATTAGCGCAGTTAGTAAAAACACAGCAACAGAAAGCCTCAATTGTCAATATTTCCAGGGAAGATGGGTCAGAAGTAACTAGTCCAGAGGAGATCCAGGACACCTTCTTGAAGTACTATAGGCAGCTGTACGCAACTACGAACCCAGACCCTGAGGAGATAAAAAACTTTGTAAACAACATAGAAATGCCCAGACTTAATAACGCTCAATTTAATTTTTTGAATTCCCTAATAACAGAAGAGGAAGTTAAAAAGGTAGTTAAGGATATGAAAAAAAAATAAGGCCAATGGACCAGATGGTTTCCCTGCGGAGTTCTTCCAAACATTTAGCAAAATACTAGTGCCCCATTTGACAAAGGTTTATAATGAAATCCTACAAACTGGGAAAATGCCCCACACTTTCTATGAGGCGCAAATCACATTAGTACTTAAGCCAGGAAGGCCCCCAAACATATGTAGAAGCTACCATCCCATTTCTCTGTTAAACAACGATTTCAATTTTTTTTCTAAGATTCTAGCAACCAGGATGACAGGAATTGCAGGGGAAATCATTCATGCAAACCAAGCAGGTTTCATTCCCAGAAGGCAAGGGGTAGATAATATTAGAAAGGTAGTTAACCTAATACATACACAAAAAATAGAAGCACAAGCAACATCTACCATGATAATCTCGGCCGACACAGAGAAGGCCTTTGATTTTTTAGAAATTAAATATCTCTTTGAAATATTAAGGATGGCGGGAATAGGAGGTAATTTCTTAAAGTGTATTAAAGCAATTTATGTGCAACCCAGATCCCAGCTGAAGATAAATGGTAGGATATCAGAAGCATTTGAAACAGAGAGGGACCCGGCAGGGATGCCCACTATCCCCACTATTATTCAATCTGGCAATAGAGGGTTTGGCGGTAGCAATACACCAAAACCAAGAAATTAAAGGGATCATGGTAGGGGGAAAAAAGTATAAACTGGCGCTCTTCGCTGATGATCTAATATTATTTATCAGAGAGCCCCAGCAAACTCTCAAATTTAATCCAGACAGTGGAGAGTTTTGGAAGGGTTTCGGGCTATAAAATCAACAATGATAAATCTCAAGCGTTGATATTTGCAAGGAATAAAGAGGAATTGAAGGAAATCAAAGAAGCTAGCCCATTTCCAGAAAAATCAAATGGAATTAAATACCTGGGGGTAACATTAACAAAGAGTGGCAAAGAGCTATACAAAGCCAGTTTCCCAGACTTAATTGAGCAGGCAAAGAAGGACTTCAAAAAATGGAAAAACCTGGAATGCTCATGGACAGGGAGAATTAACTTGTTTTAAATGATAGTTCTACCTAAATTTATATATAAATTTCTAGCACTCCCAATAACATTACCTAACACCTTTTTCAAACAGGTAGATGATCTAGTTAGAGACTTGGTGTGGAGAGGAAAAAAGCCCCGAATTAAAAAAGATACCATGTTTGCCCCAAAGGGAAAAGGGGGGTTGGATACCCTGGACACTAAATTATATTACAAAGCAGCAGTCCTGGGGGCGATAAAATACTGGTATCAGGGCTCAAGCAACCCAGAATGGAGTGCAATTGAAAAAGAATTGACGAACTCATTAGTTGACCATCTGGTTGACGAAGGAAAATTAATTAGCGAAGGGGTCGGAGAACATCCGTTCGCACAGCAGTTAATTACAGTATGGAAAGGGGGTAGTCAAAAAGCTAGGGGTGAAGAAACAGGCATCCCCATACTCACCAAGAAGGCGAATGAACATGAGAGAAGCACAAGTGGCGCATAATCTGGTTCAGAAATTAGAGAAAAAAGGTATTAAAAAAGCAGCACAGTTATTTGACAAAGATAAATTTAAATCAATAGAAGCTCTGGAAAAAATAACACAAACAAAAATTAATACAGTCCAATACTTACAACTAAGAAGTGTCTTCCTTGAGCCAAACTTAAAAACAAGCTTTAATAGAGAACCTAGGGAAATAGAAAAAACCCTATTCAGCCTTACAGGGAGTAAGGATAAACTTTCCAGAATATATAGAGACCTAAAGCACTAACTTAACCCCCTAAACATCCCTACATACCAAAATGGGTAAAATATTTGAACAGAGAATTCTCAGAAAAGGAGAGGGAAATTATATGGAGACACATGCATAAATGCTCATCAGCGCTAGATGTAAGGGACACACAGATAAAAGCCACAACTAGATTCTATCTAACCCCAGCCCAGCTCAAATATGGAGGGGACAGATATGGCAATGGGGTATGTTGGAAAGGGTGTGGACAACAGGCAGACCTTAAACATTGTCAATGGGAATGCATGCATGTTAATAGTTTCTGGAGTAAAATATTAAACGAAGTAAACAAAGGGGTGGTACCATTCAGACCAGAAATAGAGATTCTGGGATTATATCCGGACAGTAGAACTTTGAAAATTCATCAGGACGCATTGCGGAACCTAACTAAAGGTTATAGTTTGGTGGAAGATAGGATATGTTAAAATAAGTTAATTATTAGCTTGAAGACAAAGGGGGAAGACACACCCATTTCACAGAATTATGGACCAACGCTGTAACACAGGTCTAGGAAAACTGTAATGGATGGTAGAAATATGGTGTGAAAAAAAATTGTAAGAAAAATTAATAAAAATATATTTTTTTTAAAAAAAGATGTTTTGAATTGTAGTTCTATCTTCCAAGGCGTTAGCTACCAGTCCCAGTTTTGTGTGAGCTGCAAACTTGTAAGTATTGCCTCCATCCCTTTGTCCAAGTCATTAATAAAGATAATGAACTGCACTGGATCCAGGAAACAGCCTTGCAGGACCCCACTCGATACCTCCCTCCAGTTTAATGATGAGCCACTGATGATCACTCTTTGAGTACGGTTCTTTAACCAGCCATGAATTGACCTTGTTGTAGTGTCTTCCAGTCAACACTTTGCAAGCTTATCAATAAGGATCTCATTATGTCCACAGCATTTCCTTCTTCTGCTGAACTAGTAACTCTTATCAGAGGAGGAAACAAAGGTTAGTCTGGTATGACTTGTTATTGACAAATACATGCTAGTTACGAGTGATTGGCATCAAGGTGCTTCCAGATTTTATTTATTTATTTATTTATTTATTTAAAATTTATATCCCACCCTTCCTGCCCTCAGGGCAGCCTAGGACGGCGAACAACATTCAATAAAAACAATACAAAAAATTTAAAACAATTTAAAAATACAATATGTGGAGAAACCCACCCCTCGCCCAAAGCCTGATGGAACAGCCAGGTCTTACATACACACTGAAACAGCAGGAGAGTGGGAGCCAACCGGACCTCCTGCGGGAGCGAATTCCACAGCACGGGCGGCCACCGAAAAAGATCTAACATCAGCGGCCAACCGCGTTGCCCGGGGAACCTCCAAAAAGGCTCCAACGAACGATCTCAAGGGTCACACGGGCACATGGGGAGTGAGATGGTCCCGCAGATAAGCAGGACCCAGGCCGTGAAGGGCTTTAAATGTTAAAACCAGCACCTTGAACCTGGCCCGGTACTTTATAGGCAGCCAGTGCAGAGCTTGGAGCACAGGTGTCATGCGCTCCCTGCTACCCACCCCCGTAAGGAGACGGGCTGCAGCATTCTGCACCAGCTGCAGCCTCCGGACCAGCTTCTCGGGCAGCCCCACGTAGAGCACGTTGCAGTAATCCAGCCTCGAGGTGATGAAGGCATGGATGACAGCGGCGAGGTCGGAGTCTGAGAGATACGACTGAAGCCGCCGGACAAGATGTAACTGCCAAAATGCACTCCCTGCCACGGCCACAACCTGAGATTCTAGGCTGAGCCGTGAATCAGGAGCACACCCAGACTCTGCACTTGAGAGACCATGGGAGGACGAACACCCCCCCAACAAGAGGAGATTCAACCACCCCCAGGCCCCCTTGATTATAAAAGAGATTAACTCTTTTATAATCTGTTCTAGTATCTTCCCTGGGACTGAGATCAGCTGACAGATCTATAACTTCCCAGATCTTTTTCTTTTTTTCAAGATCGGAATATTTGCCCATCTCCAGTCTTCTGGCACCTCATCTGTTTTCCAAGAATTATCAAAGATAGCTGACAGGTTCTGAGAGAATATCAGCAGGCTCAGTACCCTAGGGTGTAATTCATCCAGCCCCAAAGACTTGAAATCATTCAAAGTAGCCAGGTATTCTGACCACCTCTCTGTTCTGGCCTATAATCTTTACTCTTGTTGGCAGGCTGGGCACATTTCCCCTTTTTTTAAACTCTGAGGCAAAATAGTAGTGACTGATGTTAGTAGGAGACAAAGAGAAGGCAGAACTTCTCAACTCATCTTCTGATATAATTTTTGTTTAAAAAAAATTCCCCACCCTTTTTGGCTTTTTAGTATCCTTTGCTAGCCTTTGCCCATTTCATGCTCTGGCCTTCCTGATTCCATCCCTACAACTTGCACCCACTACACATCTGTATGTGTAACTTGTTCCTCCCATTTCTTATGTTTCTCTCTTGAGCTCTCTTAGCTCATTGGTAAGCTCCTTGTGCAGCTACATTGGCTTCTTTGAATGTCTCCCATTTTTCTTTTCATTGACATTGTTTGTGATTCTAAAAGAGAGATATTGAAGGCACAAAGTCCTAGGCGATATTCATAAACGATATTCATGGTTCTGTCAATCCTCTGCTCAGTTTGTGTCCTATAGCCAGGACCCCGTGTATTCTGCATTTTCCCCTGTGGCAGCAATGGTGGAAACAGACTACACAGGACCCTGCCTATAGGAATGCGTCTCTAAATCGGTAGTAACCAATTCATTCAGAGCCTGTACTGCTAAGGCTTACAGAGCATCTGGACTAGCTCCCCATGGTCAGGTCTTGGTGCATTCTTAAGAGGAGTTTCTACCTCTTGGGCCTTTTATGAGAAAATATTCTGGGCAGCTGCTTGACATCAGTTTGCCAAACATAATTTCTACCCTCTAGTTTCGACTGATAAGGTGCTTGGGAGATGTTCCGCAGGCTCTCTTCCCCTAATGTTGCTTGGCTGTGAAAGAATACTACCATTATTTTTTCGGTATTGCACTTATGTCTTCCATTCCTAGGTCCTGCCATGGGGATGGGTACTGCTTGGGCACATCCTAGCTGGAAGACTGCTGTCTGGGAAGATACAGTGAGAAAAAGGAAGTCTGAGTATACCCACCTGGGAGTCTTCCATCTGAGATACCGGTCACTATTTACAAAGGAAAATGGAGACCTGTAACTCTTACAATTATGCTATTATTTAAACTTTGTTGCTGTTTACCAGCAGTGTGGTTTAATGTTTTCCAATAAAGCAGGTTTGTTCCACATTTGGCTTTGTGGCTCAGATGGTACCTTTCCTCTAGCTTGCATCTTTAGAAGCCTTTAGCTGGCTTCCTGAGGGCAGGGTGGTCCCCTAGATAGCCTGGGGCAGTTTCAGCTCTACTTTGAACTGCTATCCAAGGGGATACTTGGAAGGCAAATTTCTAGGTTAGTATACCTTTTTAGGGAAGGTTATTGAACGGGCAGTGGCACTGCAGCTCCAGGCGCATTTGGATAGCATTGGTTTTCTTGACTCTTTTCAGTCCGGGTTCCGTCCCGGTTATGGTACTGAGACGGCGTTGGTGGCTTTGGTGGACGATCTCCGCCAGGAGATGGACGCAGGATCTTCAACATTTCTGATCCTGCTAGATCTCTCGGCCGCATTTGACACCGTGGGCCATGGGCTGCTGCTGAGACAACTGCAAGACCTGGGGAGTCTGGATGGGACTGTCCTTGGGTGGTTCCACTCATTCCTCTCGGGGAGAAGCCAGCGAGTGGTGCTGGGGGCTGAAACATCAAGCCCCCAGGCCTTATCCTGTGGCATTCTGCAGGGTTCGATCTTGTCTCTGCTATTATTTAATGTGTATATGCAGCCCCTGGGGGAGATCATGAGAGTGTTCAGGGTGCGATGTCACCAATATGCTGCTGATACTCAGCTGTACCTCTCATTTTCAACTGACCCAGCTCCTGCTGTCTCATTACTTTCCCAATGTTTGGCGGCCATGGCGGATTGGATGTGGCAGAGCAGACTGAAGCTAAATCCCAATAAGACAGAGATGATGGTGGTGGGTAGGGCAGGGGAGGTTCTGGCTCCCCCTGTGGGGGTGGTCCGTCCTCCTGTAGCCCAGTAGGTTCGGAGTCTGGGGGTGGTGTTGGACTCGGGTCTTCGTCTGGAGCGGCAGGTGGAGATGGTGGCTAAGTCTGCCTTCTGCCAGCTGTATCTGGTACGGAGGCTGTGTCCATACATTTCCAGGCCCGACTTGGCCACTCTCATCCATGCCTTCATCACCTCGAGGCTAGACTACTGCAATGTGCTTTATGTTGGGCTTCCCTTGTTTCTGGTTTGGAGGCTGCAGCTGGTGCAGAATGCGGCGGCCCGTCTCCTTGCGGGGACTGGGCGACGGGAGCACATAACACCTGTGCTCCATGCTCTGCACTGGCTGCCTATAGTGTACCAAGCCAGATTCAAGGTGTTAGTGTTGATCTATAAAGCCCTGCACAGTCTGGGCCCCTCGTACCTCGGGGACCACCTTGCCCTCCATGCCTCGGAGCGATCCCTTCGGTCCACTGGGGGCGCCTTTTTGGAGGTCCCCCATGTGAGACGGGGCCACAACGGAGAGGGTATTCTCGGTGGCCAGGCTGCAGCTCTGGAACTCCCTCCCGGAGGAAGCCCGCCTGGCCCCAGGTCTGCTGGTATTTTGTCGAGCCTGCAAGACCTGGCTGTTTGCCCAGGCCTTCGGAGGGGAGGGTGGGGGTCGTTTTTGGAGGGGGGATGGCATGATATTTTTAAATGAATTGATGAAGCTGTATTTTTAATATTGATTTTATGGAACTTTATTGTGGTGTTGGTTGTTGTAAGCCACCCTGAGATGCCGTAGGCATGAGTGGGCGGCTAAAAAATGCTTATAATAAATTCACCCCACCCCCCATGTTATCTTGCTTCCTTCATAGGTAAAGCTGAGGAGAAATGAACTTATATAGTTGGGACTAGTTTAAAGTAGAATTAGGTAGTTATGATAGTTGAATCTCTTCGTTTGCATCGCTTCCCAGACTTGGCTGCTCCCCTGAGGAATCGGGGGAGGCAGAGCTGCAGTACAACAACCTGAAGAAAACACACTTTTAAAAAATGAATCTCCTGTCCTTCTCTACTGTCTACTATAGACCACCATAATCAATGTCTAACCTGTCAGGGTGAAGGACATGTTAAGGGCTGTCAGACCTGTGATAAAATTAATCCCAGGAGAGAGACAAAGATTTGTCTCCACAACCTCTTCAAAGATGATGAAGGCCTCATTCAGTTCCTCATAAAGCCAGCAAGGCTGACATTAGCTCCTGGCTCTTTCCACCAAATCACAAATGGTACTAACAACCAGTTTCGCCTCAATCACTATGGTCCCAATGACTATCCTCTCCGTACCAGCCACCACCCTGGGACCCATTTTATGCGTACTGTTGCCAGAGACCACCAAACGGTCTGACATTCGCAGTGCAAGTGTTTGTACCAACTCCCACACGCTCTGTGCCCTCAAGAGCTCTAATACTGACTCCGGACATTGATACTAGCTTCCTCTATTGTACCCCCATCATTGCCTGTTTCAATGGATGTGCAGTCACCAGTATTGACATCGATGGTAACTTTGACCTTGGTCCCTCTGTTCCTTACAGCACTAGTGTAGATACCAATCCTCTCTTCTCATGCAGGCTTGATGCCCACCCTTGCTTCTGTGCCAGTACTGACATCAACCCCCAGCATCAACCTTGATAATTATAATGTCATTTGATAGTGGTATTAGAGTAACTGGTGTTCAGGGAGTTGCCAAAGTCAAAATAGCTGACTGAGGGATCACCTGTGTTGATGGTACCAAGGTAAGCGATAAATGTCTATACTTATGCCAATGTGGACCTCAACTCAAATATTCATATTTGCTATCAAATCAGCTTACTTCAGGAGAACCAGATTTAAGGTCCCCGGGGAATTCCTGCATCTGACTCTGGAGTGACATTGGGTCTTTCACCATTAGTCAGTTGCCAAATTGATGCCAGCTCATCTTATGGAAGACCATGAGAAATCCTGCATGCTGATTAGGAGGACGGCAGAAGCCCTCCTCCTCTTGATGGTTCCAATCCAGGAAACTGAACCATTTTCTTTACTTTTCAAGGAGGTTAGCTACTACATTGGCTGTTTGGTGTCCTAGCTGTCTGGGTTAAGGAATGTGGCAGTTCTAGAAGATTGTGTGTGGTAGTAAAACACCTGTACCATAATCCTGTTTTCCAGGACAGGTTCTATTGAGAGTAAGAGTAGAATGAATCCAAAAAAGAGGGCATACAGATTCACAAGCATGTTAGTCACATGACTTATCTCTTCAGAGCCAGCTTTTATCATGAATATAGGCCTGTGATCAAGTCCTAAGACATCATGTGACCTTGACATATGGGTACTGTAGGCTCTTCTGTTTGCAACCTTAAAAGCATGTGTTGTGCCCTGCTGTCAGACTTGGCATCTGTGTAGTGAATTAATAAAATGAGAGCATGTTCTTATTTGCTCTAAAACAGATGTTTATTTTTTTACTATTTAATAGGGATTAAATTTTGCTGAAGGAGTTTCTTATTTCACTGCTATGTTTGCAATATATAATTTATATATCCCTTGATGGGCAAACAAGGTATAATTCTGATGAAAAATCATGTTCCTAATTCGAAATAAAATAAAAGGTAGTGAGGAAAGCTTTTGTTGTTGTTTTTTTGGGGGGGGGTTTCAAGTTCAAAACCTCCCGGTAATTGCATTCTGTAGAACAAAGAATCTTTCTGATGCTGGCAAGCTTTGAAGGCATTGGTTTAATCAGAAGTATGAGATTCCTCGCTGTTGGGTCTCTACAAAGATTAAGCTGACATCATTCAATGGGGGGCAGCTAGGAATAATGAGATTAAAATAAGGAAGGGGAAACTTATCCAACTTGGAAAAGGTTACCTAAATGTGAGGTCTATTGGTACATCTACAGAAGTGGTGAAAGCCTGGGCACTTAAATCTATTAAAATGTGGCCGCATAAAGCACTTGCATATCCTACAGGGAGCAATCAGCCCCAGCTGGAAGGAGGGCACAGAAGTACCATCACCTAATCTTTTCCATCTCCGATTCCTTAAACATTTTACTAAAGCAGATGGGAAGATGATAAAGTTGGTCTCAGTCAAAATTCTTGATTCTTGCTAGGAAATTTGTCCTCTACACAAGTAAACTGGATGAAGGCAGAGTGCTCTAAAGAGAGATGATCTGCTGTGAATAAGAATGCAAGATTTAAAAAGTCTCATCTGATTTTTCCAATAACCTTTGGACAGTGTTATACTCCCTGCTGTTCCAACATTGTTCAGCATCTTTATAATCTAAATTTAATGACTTTAAAAGAGTACTGACACTAATTGCCAGCATATCAGATTATAAACCATTTATTTAGATTTTGTTTTTTTTTTAAAAACATGCATGAGCAGATCCTTAAAGATAATGAGACTCTATTTGCCCTTAACTTTTTTTCCTTGCATGTAAAATATCCAGGTAATCCAGTCTAATCTGTTGTTTTTCAGTGGTGCAAATTCAGACTCTAAAAGCCCTGTGCTCACGTGCCCAAATCCAGAGATACAGGGAGACCCGCTTACATCAAACTTGCATAACTCTCTGGTTAAGCTGAAGAAATAAGATTCCCCAGCCCCAGGTCTAACAAATATCCAATACAAGTAGCGGCATGAGCCAAATTCTCTACCCAGATAACTCAGACATTTCTGGTGCACAGAGTATACTTGCAGAGTTTAAAATATTGCAGTCTTTTGAGTGAATTTGTGATGAAATGGCTACTTGGTAGTATGTATTTATTGCACTTAACCACCCTTCAGGCTTGTCCCCTGCCTGCAACTCAAGCCCTTCTACTCAGAGGAGTGGTGAAGAAAACTCACACTGCTCTATTGAACTTCTACAGAAGTTGAATGTCTGTTAAGACAAACTTTTATAGAAATTCACAGAATTTGACTTAACACAACTGCACTGCAATTCTAAACTTCTGTATCTTGCTCCTCCTTGTGTTCTCTGCGTGTAAATTACATCAAATTAGACTGACTCCCTAAGATTCACACCCACTTACACATTCTGACAGTCATATTTACTCTTGGCCAAAAGTGTATCATCTTGTGAGATTCTCTGACCTCTGAATTTGGCTGAGGATGTGTATAAATCCATGTACACAACTACAGCTTTGTTCATGTTTGCATACATGCAAGAGATAAGCAACGGAGTGAAAAATCCACATTTAGAGAGGCTTAGATGAAATACTAATTAGTTAAGCATCGACTAATTACAAACGCAAACCTATGTTCACAGCTGTGTTCAAACAGCACAGAAAACTCATTGTTTTTTCTCTTTGCTTCTTGCTCTCTATTGACATTGCTCCAGGGCCGATAAAATTAAACAATTCCAATGGGGTATTCTTTCTGTGGCTTTTCTAGGCAAAGAGATGTTTTGTTTCTTTGTAAATCAAGGGCCTTGAGGAAGCCAAACTACCCTGCTGTTTGTAAGTAAAGCAAACCTAAATTGTATTATGCTCACAAGCATGCACATATGCAAACAGTTTTTGAATAAGTGTATTAAGAGAACAACAAATGGTCGGACCATTACCTTCTGAAGGCCCAGATCCCTGCCCTTCTATTTACTTTATTTCTTAAAATATTCCATCCTTCCCGTAAGGCTCCCTTAGGGCAGCTCGCAACTGTACAATATTAAAACACATACAATAAAAATACCCTAAAAACCTTCCGAACCACCATAAAATCAACCCAATCAAACCCCCTTCACAACCCTGCCATCCATCAAAGCCCACGCCCTATCTCCAGCTGCCAAAAGCTTTTCCAAATAGAAAAGTCTTACACCGCCTCCGAAAGACACTCTGGATTGGGCTTAACTGAATCTTCAGGGGAAGGGAGTTCCATAATATTGACCTCTATGTCCTCGTTGGGGTGGTGAACCCATGAGGATGGTCTGCCCTCGGAGACTAATGGATCCGTTTGGTTTCCAGAACACACCAGGGGATTTACCTACTGACCTTGACAGCTAATCTGTTGAAGACCTGGTCACTTTATGGAATGACATCTTGACCATGGCCATCGACATGGTGCCACCCAGGCATCTGCTCCCACCGATGCGACAGCAAAGAAGGTTTTCTTTTCCACTATCATAGTATCTGTAACGTCTCGTCCAGCAAAGGTAGTGAGGGGCCTGGTTAATTCAGCCTGTCTCCACCAGGAAATAGAATCATATCCTGCTTGTTGTGACATTTTTATTAATTACTTTGCAGGCAAAATCATTTATATTCAGCACAACTTAGGCGCTGCTATTTTCACTGCAGTCAGAGTTTGGGGTTATGGAAGCTCAGTCTTGGCCTGTTTGTTTGGATCAGTTTGGTATGAGGTGATGCGGGCAACCAGTTGTAAATTAGATCTCTTGATTACCAAACTGTTTGGAAACTGCAGCTGGTGCAGAATGTGGCAGCTCAACCTCTCTCTGAGGTGGGTCGCTGGGAGTACATTACACCGGTGCACCGCAGTCTGCACTGGCGGCCAATAGCTTTTGGGGGGCAATTCAAGTTGCTGGGACAATTAAAAAAACATTCAGCGTCCTATGTGGCTGTGGTGGATTGGATGCGGCAGAGCAGACTGAAGCTCAATCCTGATAAGACAGAGGTGATGGTAGTGGGAGGTGCCCACTCCTCTGGGGGGGCGGGGTCTGCCCTCCCATAGCCCAGCAGGTTCAGAGTCTGGGAGCGGTGTTGGATCCGGGCCTCCGTCTGGATCGGCAGGTGGAGGCAGTGGCTAAAGCCACCTTTTGCCAGCTGTATTGGGTGCGGAGGCTGCGCCCATACATCTCCAGGCCCGACCTGGCCACTCTCATTCACACCTTCATCACCTTGAGGCTAGACTACTGCAACGCGCTCTACGTGGGGCTTCCCTTGGTTTTGATTCAGAGGCTGCAGCTGGTGCAGAATGCAGCGGCCCATCTCCTTATGGGGACGAGGCGACGGGAGCGCATCACACCTGTGCTCCGCACTCTGTGCTGGCTACCTATAGCGTAATGAGCCAGGTTCAAGGTGCTGGTGTTGGTCTATAAAGCCCTATACGGTCTGGGCCCCTCATACCTTGGGGACTGCCTCGCCTTCCGCACCCCAGGGCAGCCCCTGTAGTCTGCTGGGGGCGCCTTCTTGGAGGTCCCCCAGGTTAAACGGGGGGCCACGATGGAGAGGGCGTTCTCAGTGACTGGGCCGTGGCTTTGGAACTCCCTCCTGGAGGAAGCTCGCCTGGCCCGGGGTCTGATGGCTTTTCGTCGAGCCTGTAAGACCTGGCTGTTCGCCCAGACCTTCGGAGGGGAGGGTGGGAGGGGAGAGGGGGAATACTTGGGGGTGTATTTTTAAAAATTATTTATACTGTCTTTTTATGTATTTTTATTATTGTTTTAGTTGTTGTAAGCTTCTCCGAGATGCCGTAGGCATGAGGGGGCGGCCAATAAATGTTAAGAAATAAGTAATTAAATTAAATAAATAAAAAATCAAATAAAATAAATATATTGCAACAAGACATAAACGCCAAAAAGCATGGAAATTATTTCAGAATTTTCTAGGAATTTTTCCTATTTTATCATCATCAACATAAATGCAATAAATGTACTTAATTCCTTAACATACATACTTTCTTATTCATATTTATCAATAATTAAGCTTTATTTTCTCATTATTAAACTTTATCATAATTCAAGAACGAACAGAGTGCATTAACTCTGTCCTTTACATGTATAGAAATTGTATACACTTTGTACAATAAACTGTTAACAATGTCAGTGTAGAGAACTTTATACAATTCGTTGTATAGAACACAGTTCTGCAGAAACAGTTATTGATAAATAACTTAAAAAATAATGTTCATGTTTTGGGGCTTTTGTCTTGTTGCAATGTATGGCGCCGAATGTTTTTTGAATTGTAATTGTAATGAATTTTTATGTTTTTTGGAGTTTAAGCTAGAGTCAAAATGATTTTGTGATGTTTTTGAAGAGGAAAGTTTTTTGTTTTAAAAACTTATGCATTTACATAAAAAAATTTGTTTTGGTAAATTTCCAGGTTTTGTGTGATATTACTATATCAGTTGCTGCACAACTTTTAAGTTGTATATTTGACTCTTTCCACCACCACCCCTCTCTCTCTCTCACAAACATATGCATGCACTCTTCTCTCTCCCTCACACACACACGCGCACACTCACACTTCCCCCCTCTCTCACAAACACACGCATGCATGTACTCTTCTCCCCCCCCACACTCACTCTCTCACTCAGACACACACACACTTTTCTCCCCCCATGTCTCTCACAAACACACGCACGCAGACTTCTCCCCCCACTCTCAGAAACACACACGCATGC
>QEPC01013006.1:1177155-1231896 GCA_003113815.1 Sphenodon punctatus | reverse complement strand
GTCTCCACCTCTGAGAGGCTTACCTGGTTTATTTTCCTTCTCTGCTGGCTGAGATCTTTTGAAAAGACTCTAAATGTAAAACTTGAATTCACAGCCTTGCAGAACTACCCCTTTTCCCTTTTGGGAAACCATGAGGTGGTATGTCCAAAATGGCACACACATTCCTGAAGGCTTTATAGAAACACCTGTAGATACGGCCCCATGTTCTCCATGGTGAGCTGTATGTCACCTGCTGCTCATGCTTCCATTTTAGACTCAGTGGCTGACCATGAAGAAGCTGCAACAAGCCATGATTTCTTTTAGTTTTCCTTTTTTGAGCTACTGAACAAGACTGTTCCTTTCTTTCACCACAATTAAGCAATCCTGTTTTTGGTTGATCCTCATTATCCAGGGAAGCACTCAGGATCTTTGATTAGAAACATTCCTTGCTTAAAACGTGAGGTAGTGAGAGGGGATTACCTTTTGGTTTTGTTCATGGGTACAGTCTTGGGCTGCATTCACACACTATGCTAAGTCAGAGGTGCTCAACTTGATACGTCCTGAGGGCCGGAAAATTTGGTTCAGACCCAACCCTGGGCCGCATATGGCCTAGCCCCTAATTTGCATAACCCTGCCCAGAATTTACACATACCCCTAATTAGCATGCCTTGTGTGAATGTAAAAACACACACAAATTAGGTCCAATTTCAAGCTTGCCATACATCAGAGACTACACTGGGAAGGAGCATCAGCGCTACTACAAGGCTGTACAAATTAAATTAGTGTTCAGTAACAATAAAATGCATCCCCTCCCCGATCATGAAAATGCAGAGTGCTCAGGGGCAAACCAAACCACATGGAAAGGAAAGCCCTCTTAACATGCATCCCCACTCACCCCCCTCATCCCCACACACAGAGCAACCAGGGAAAATGGCAGTTGCTCCGTGGGTGCGGATGAGTGGGGGGTGATTGGGGATGTGTGTGCATGCACTGCCCACGCACTAGCATGTCCATGGACCCTTCCACCCGGTGGAGTTGTGTAAAAACGGTGAGGAGCCACTCGAAGACGAACAGAAGGTTGCTGCCTTGTAAACAAGGTTCTTGGAGAGGACTTTGAATATTCTCATAACACCCACCCTTCCAGCCCCCATGGAATTTTCTTATATTCCTAGAAAGGGTTGAAAGGAACTGTCATTCTGAGGGGGAGAGTGCTTTTTATAGTAGAGGAGCTCGAGACCATCATGTGGCCTATTTGAATAGGGTGAGCATGCCATACACAATTCAGTTGTGAGAACGTTGGGATCCATCTCGAAGAACCTTTACAAGGCAACAACCTTCTGCTCACTTGGGGGAGGAGTTGTTTGTTTACAAACAGCTTTATCTCCCAGTCTCACTGCTACTGCAGCACTACTAGCAAGCAAAGGCAGGTAAGGGATTCCCCCCCATGATGTGGGGGGTTCCCTGCACCCGAGCCTCCTCCAGCCCAGGTGCACAGCAGGGCCATGGCAATCTGGCATGCCTGGGGCTGGCCCTTGCTGAAAGTCCTGAGAGGCTTCTTGTGAGGTGTGGGGAGCTGAGCGGGGACAGGACTAGCCTTTTGGGGGCTCCCTTTCCCAGCAGCAAGGTTGGTATGAATTAAATACCTCACACATCGAGGTATTTACTTCGCCTTCCATGTGTGTGATCCAGCGCTTCCGTTTGTGTAATCCCGCAAAGATTTTGAAATATCGCGTGAGCAGGTCGTGCAACAGTGACCCGCTCCTCTACAAGCAGCCTCACAGGGTTGATCAGTAGCAGTACAGCGAGTGAGAGGGAGGTGGTAGTGAGTCCCTCCTTTCCCCTCCCTTCTCCTCCTTCATGCTGCTGAAGTTCTCCACAGGGTTTGTCCCCCTGCCGGCAGAAGCATGGGCACCTCTATTGCACATGCGCGAACCTGCAGACGTGATTTTTAAATCATTAATAAGTTGGTTTTGGCTGTGCTAATCACTATAATATTACAGTAGCAGTTGGCATTGATCTCATGCTCCAAGTCAGTGAAGCTTAACTCGTCAGAGGGGGAGGAGATATTGATTATTCAGAATTGTCAGGACGCTGTGCATTTTGACCACAACCAATTCACTTTTAAACAGTCATAATGTTTTGTTTTCTGGATGGATCATCCTCAAACTTTGCATGTTTGATGGTCCCCACAAATTCTAGTCATGGATAATTTTTCAGAAATGTAGCTCCAGCAGTTTCCTCAAAATCAGCTTCAGCAGTCCCCTGTTTATAATGGAGAGTGGTTGTGCATTTAACTTTCTTGTAGTGACTGCTGCAAGAAAACAAGCAGTTGCTGGTATGCGCCCCTGGATGATGTCATACTGTACAGAGGTGACGATGTGACTCCTGCTGTCTCCTATAAATTGCACAGTTAAGCCAAAACCAACTCGGTGACTGCTACTGTGTTCATACTTGGTCCTGACTCAATCTCAGTTCCTCAGCTCTCCCACAAACATATATTTTGTTTCCCAAAATGGGCATACTATAACACAAAACAGGGTGGTGGGCCAAGGTTAGCATTTTTAGAACACAATAAAGACAAAATGCATAATCTACATGATTAAAATTGGGCAGTCTGTAAAGCGTGCACTTGGGGGGTGGGGGGAATGCACCTCTGTGCTGTTCTGGGTACAGTAATGAGGATGGGTTTCAGGTTTTGGTAAAATATTATAGCTGGATTTGGCGGAGAAATGCAGCTATGTGCACTGTAGCATATGTACCAGATATAAAATAGAGGCTTTTGGCCCTGAATGTGTGCTCCCTTGGTGTGTCTGGGTTTCCTTGCACCTTTCATGAAGCCTTTATGGTGTGAACGTTGCTTTAGACAGTTGTGAACTGCCATTTGTGGACAGAGTGTAATTGCATCATTTGGCACTTCTAGTTCCAAATGTGTGAAAATAATGTATTAGGCAATATAATGACTTTGTTAATGGAGGTAACTGTGAAATGCAATTGGAGAGGACTTTGTTTTGGATACTTTTTATTTTTTCATAGACTCCTTGAAGAGTTTAACTGTTTAGATATTAGGAGCTTTTTAAATAATTATTTTTAAACCGAGAAAGTTGCTAGTATATTGGAAGACTTCATTCCGTTAGCAACTTAGGATGTGATCCACAAACCACTTACTCTAGAGTGTTTTGTAGAGTGCAACCATAGGGCTTGATTTGTTTGCTTTTCTTTAACTTTGAATATGAGCAATATGGAAACCTAATTTTTAAGCTCCTAAACAAACATTTCTCAGAAGCAGGGTCAGCCTTACCACAGTGACCTGAGGCAGCCATCCTGGACCCCGCTCTTTCTGAGGGCCCCGCAATAGTCTCTATTTTCACCAGGACAGGTTGTAGGAGCATCACTCCCTCTCAGTGGGGCCCCAAACATGACCACCTTCACAGCACCACAGAGGTTGCCTCCAAGGGAGAGGGGACCCACACATTATCCTGGGCCTGACCCCCACAAATCCTAAAGCAGGTGCTACTCAGCAGTCCAATTTAATTGGTTGTGATCCACAAATGCATCTAGTGCTCAGCTTGATCTTTCTCCCCTCTTGTTCAATGTGTATCTGATGCCACTGGGTGAGAGAGTTTGAAGGTTTGGGGTGAGGTGCCCTCAGTATGCTGATGACAGCCAGCTCTACCTTTTTCATCGGCCACTGGCCCTGTGGTCTTGGTGCTTACCCAGTGCCTGGCTGCCATTAGGAACTGGATGAGGGTGAGCCGACTGAAGCTGAATCCAGACAAGACTGAATTGATAATGGTTGGCCAGCCGTAGGACTTGGAGGGATTGGGACTCCAGTCCTTGATGGAGTCCAGCCTCTTCTGGTTACCCAGGTTCTCACAGCCTTGGACTGCTACTGTATCCCTCACTGCACCTGGAATCTCAGGTGGCGGCGGTGACCAGGAGCGTTTTTCACCAGCTCCATCTGGTGAGAAGGTTCATTCATGTTTTAACTACGTTGAATAACTTAGTGTCATCCGCAGATCTGATCACCTCAGTCTTTACTCCCTTTTCCAGATCATCAATAAATACATTAAACAGCACCAGTCTCAGTACAGATCCCTGAAGCACTCCACTATTTACCTCTCTCCCTTGTGAAAACAGACTATTTAATCCTACGCTTTGTTTCCTATCCTTTAACCAGTTACCAATCCACATGCTTTTTTTACATTCTCAAAAAATTCCAATACTATTACTACTACTACTAATTTATCATTTCTATAGTGCTACTAGTCGTACGCAGTGCTGTACAGCTACACATAACATAAAGACAGTCCCTGCGTCATGGAGCTTACAGTCTAATCGAGACATAGAGACATAGAGAACTACAAATAAGAGTCTTCCTATGAATAATGGACTACAAGACACAGGAATTCAGTAAGTTTATTTCAGTTCAAATGGTTGAAATCCACAAGGTTATGATATGGCTAGGGACTGGGTTCATGAATTAAAAGCGATCTTGAAGAAGTGGGCCTTTAGGCGGGACTTGAATATGGACAGGGAAGCAGCCTGAGGGACCGCCTCGGGAAGTTTGTTCCAAGCATCCGGTGCAGCAAGGTGGAAAGCGCCGACTCGGGAGTTGACAATGGAGGAAAAGGGCGCAGATAAGAGCATCTTGCCCAATTAATGGAGGTCACGACTCCGAGTAGGAGTGTAAGGAGAAATAAGAGAGGAGAGGTGCTGAGGAGCTGCAGAGTGAAGACACTTTTAGGGGAGTAGGAGAAGCTTGAACTGTATGCAGGAGCAGATGGGAAGCCAGTGTAGTGACTTGAGAAGAGGGGTTACATGGTCATAATGGCATGCAACTAAGGTGAGTTTCACAGCTCTAAATTTTGAATAGACTATAGTGGAGATTAGAGGCTCAGTGGGAGACCGGCTGTGAGAAGCAGGTTGCAGTAGTCTAAGCGGGATGTGATGAGAGAATTTTAGCAATGTGTTCAGACACGAAGGGATGGATTTTGGTAATATTATAGAGAAAGAAACCAGACGTTTTGGCAGTGTTTTGGATGCGACCAGAGAGAGGAGTCACCATATTAGATCAGCAGGGGAATTCAGGAGGATTTAGCAGTCTGGCTGCAACCCCTTGATGATTACAATGGAGCTTCCCTTTGGAGGGAGGTCCACTTGCTTGAGGCAAACCTGCAGGTGGTGTCCGATGTTGCGGGCAGGGGGGAATCGGTTTTGGAGTTTTCTTCCAAGGGGAATGGTGTGCCCAATATTGGCCAACACACTGGTTGAGTGTGGCCATCACAAACATTACATATTTGGAGTTATTCCCTCTTCTGGTTGCAGTTGAAACTTGGGGCCCCAGGTTTAGGAACTTGCACGTTCGATTCTGGTCCGATAACCCAAGCTGTGGTAGGGGTAGTCAATCAGCATGGGACTGGTGGGTTATGGGACTGGTGAGGCAGTTTGTGCTGTGATTGTCTCTTAACGTGTTTTTATTTATATTTTATTTATTTATTTGCATTTCTTAGCCGCCCCCTCATGCCCATGGCATCTCGGGGCGGTTTACAACATAAAAGTAACAATAGATAAAATAACAATGAGATAATAAAACACAAAAATTAAAGATTAAAACATCTAAAAATCCACCTAAGAACAACCCCCTCCCCCAAAGCTTCTATCCCAACCCCCCTCCCCTCCCCAGAAGGCCTGGGAGAACAGCCAGGTTTTACAGGCTGGAAGGCCATCAAACTTGGGGCCAGATGGGCTTCCTCTGGGAGAGAGTTCCATAGTCGTGGCCCAGCCACCAAGAACGCCCTCTCTGTTGTGGCCCCCCACTTTATACAGGGGACCTCCAAGAAAGCACCCCTGGCAGACCGAAGGGGCCGCTCTGGGGCATGGAAGGTGAGGGCGGTCCCTGAGGTATGAAGGGCCAAGACCATGTAGGGCTTTTATAGGCCAAAACCAACATCCTGAATCTGACTCAGTACGCTATAGGCAGCTAGTGCAGTGTGCGGAGCACGGGCGCAATGTCTTCCCGTCGGCTCATCCCCGTCAGGAGACAAGCCGCCACATTCTGCACCAGCTGCAGCCTCCGAACCAGCGCCAAGGGAAGCCCCGCGTAGAGCGCGTTGCAGTAGTCCAGCCTCGAGGTGATGAAGGCATGGATGAGGGTGGCCAGGTCGGCTCTGGAAATATATGGACACAGCCTCCGCACCAGATACAGCTGACAGAAGGCAGCCTTGCCACCATTTCCACCTGCCGATCTAGGTGGAGATCTGAATCCAATAATACTCCCAGACTCCGAAACTGCTGGGCTACAGGAGGGCGGACCCCTCTATGAGGGGAGCAGACACCTTTGCCCTACCCGCCGCCATCATCTCCGTCTTATCAGGATTGAACTTCAGTCTGCTCTGCCCTAACCTATCTGCCACGGCCTCCAAACATTGGGATAGCACTTGAGATGGCAGGACCTGCGTCAGTTGAAAAGGAGAGGTAGAGCTGGGTGTCATCAGCATATTGGTGGCAATGCACACCAAACCCTCTCTCAATCTCCCCCAAGGGCTGCATATATACATTAAACAATAATGGAGACAGAATAGAACCTTGTGGAATGCCACAACCTGGGGGCTGGAAGATTCAGCCCCCAGGACAATCCGCTGGCTTCTCCCTGAGAAGAATGATTGGAACCATCCAAGGACAGTCCCGTCCAGACCCCCCCCAGGACTCGCAATCGTCTCAACAGCAGGCCATGGTCCACTGTGTCAATGGCAGACGAGAGATTTAGCAGGATCAGAAGTGTTGAACGTCCTGCATCCATCTCCCGGCGGAGATCGTCCACCAAGGCCACCAGTGCCGTCTCTGTGCCATAGCCAGGGCGGAACCCCGATTGAAATGGGTCAAGGAAACCAATGCTGTCAAGATGAGCGTGGAGCTGCAGTGACACTGCCCATTCAGTAACCTTCCCTAAAAAGGGAAGGTTAGAGACAGGCCAGTAGCTGGCGAGTGCGTCCACATCCAAGGATGGTTTCTTCAACAGGGGACTCACCATGGCCTCCTTGAGACCGGGGGGGCAGTCTCCCCTGCCAAAGGGATGCACTGATTACCCTCGCCAGCACTGGCCCGAATGTCTCCCTGGAGGTTTTGACCAACCAGGATGGGCATCGGTCTAATTCACAACTGGTGGCTCTAACAGATCCCATAACATCCACAGCATTGGCTGGCATCACTTCCTGAAACTCATCCCAAGAAGATGGACCAGACTTGGGCCTCCATCCCCTCGCGCGTTCCACCTCTACTGCCACTAATCCAGCATCGAAGTTGCTCTGGATCCGAGCGATCTTGTCTGCAAAGTAGATGGCAAACTCCTCACAGTGGGCCTGGGACAAGTTCCTGTCCAGGCGGAGGGAGGCCGGACTGACCAGCCACCGCACCACCCAGAACAGCTCCGCTGGATACGACTTTGCAGACACTATGAGGATGGCAAAGAACTCTTTCTTTGCCGTCCTCACAGCCTCAACATAAGACCACAAGTGGTCCCTATGGAGAACTCGGTCGGATTCAGTGCGAGTCCAACTCCAGCATCACTCTAGTCGCCTACCTGCCTGCTTCGTACACCGCAGCCCCTCAGTAAACCAAAGGGCCCTGCGGTGCGAGACAGAGGCAGGAGGAATGCATACTTTTTATGCCAAGTATGTTCCAGGAGCACGTAACGACATCACTGATGCTGTCTCTCTGTTCCAGATGGAGAGGTTTTGATCACTAGCACCAGATGCCAGCCTGGAACCAGAGGTGATGCCGGAGGCACTGTGGGCGTTTGGGAACGCATGATAGATGACAAGAGTGCAGACTTCCTTGTCTGAAGCAACTCGTCACACTTATGCTAAGGGTTTTGAGTGTTTGGGGGGTGGTTTTGTCATGCAAGGACTGGCATTACGATGACCAATACCCACTGAGTTCGTAGTTTGGTTCATAGCACACCAGCCAGGGTGTGAGCCAGGGTCTTGCACCCCACACCATCAGAGCCAGGCTGGTGACCATTACATTTGCTAGCAAGTTCCAATGGCTGCCTGATCCATGCACTCACTTCCAGCTTAAACGAGTATTAGAGGGATGAACCAGTGAGGTGGCACCAAAGGACGGCCACCTGCCTGTTTCCCCTACCATATTGGGGAACTTATCTTCCACCCTACCTACCTTATGCTCCTCACTTTACGAGGAGCATAAGGTAGGGTGCTGTTTAGGGCAGCCTTCACTCTGGCATTTTGTGGTGCGTTGAGCATTAGCTGTTTGGTTCTGGCTTCACAGACAGACAGCTTGGGCTGGGCGTTGGGCGTGGGGGGCATAATGCTATACCCAGAATCTGTGGTGCTTACTATTCGCAGGTCCAAAACAGATCAGACGAGCAATGGCCAAAAATTGACTTTCAGTCAGCCTGATATGCCCAGCGGGGGCAGTGAAGAAATTTATGGACAGGGGCCCGAAGGGCAAGGTCCCCCTGTTAATTCACTGAGACAGGTCTTTCCTAACCAAATTCCAGTTCATGGCTGTTTTTAGGCAGGGCATGGATGGGTTGGGGATGGTACCTTCCACTTATGGGTCTCACTCTTTCAAGATTGGGATGGCCTCGATGGCAGCAGCAAGGGGCATATCACAGGATGAGATCCAGGAAGTCTGGAGATGGAGGTCGGGTGCCTGCACCACTTGAATCCCATCAGTGATTCACCTGTCTGCCAGGCCTCACCCTGTGTTTTGTCATCTATAGGTCTGCTGCTGCTGGGAGGGGTGGATTTGTGGCCACAAATCCACAGGCTGGAAAATGAGCTGCTTGATGCCACTTTGGTTCACAGCTGGGTTTTGGATCACGGGTGCGCATTACCTGGATTGGACTTGGTGGGATGTGTTGGGAGCAACTGCTGCCATTGCTGATGCATAAGGTGAAGGACAATGGCCTACCAGGACTGCTGGTTATTCACCATGTGGGGGAAAATTACATGGAACTGTGCAAGTCTGTGGAGTTGGTCAGTACCATCCGGGGAACGCTGGATCGCTTGTGCAAGGACTGGCCCTCAACGCTTGAGTGGTGGTAGGACATACTTGAGCAGAGGTCTTGGCACTATACACTGGCTCCAGGGAAGATAGAATAAGCCAAGCAGAAGATTAACAGAGCAGTTTGGGGCATGGTCGCGGCCTTCGGGGGTCAGGTCATACACCATCAGTACTTTAGTACCAAGGGCTCTACCCTTTATTTGAGTGATGGTGTACACCTGTTATGCAAGGGCAATGGTATCTGGACTGATTATTTGTGGGTGGTTCTTCACCAGCATTTCGGCATACCTAAGTGGGGGGAAAGGTGGTAAGGGCGCATCCCCCCCCCTTTTCTTGTGGTGGGTAGCAGCCTGGGAGCCATCAGGGAGTGGAACTCTGCACCAGTCTGGGAGGTGGGAACCTCCCGCACTGCACAACATAAGGGGTGGGGGAGGGTAACAGGGAATGGGGTGGCTGCCGGGTCCCAGGCTCTTGCGACTGGGTTGGTGCCACCCTGCCCTGCTCAAAAGGGGAGGAAGCTTGTTAGGGTTGTACCATATGGGTTGGGTGGACAAGTGGTCTGGCCTGAACCCCCAACCTGCTATTCAGTTGTGGTTCCCTTGCTGCTATTGTTTCCAGGGATGTGCAGTGACTTGTGCTGCCCAACGTAATATCAATAAAGTTGCGGCCAAATGCCTTTCTGCTAATATGGTGTATCGTCTGGTTCCTATGAGGCGGTGAAAGAGCAAGGCAGGGGGTGCCTTATCTCCCCTTAAACTGATGTGTGGGGGCCGAATCACTTGAGAAGCAGACTGAAGGCATAATCCTCCATTCCTTGAAGTCAATGGCAAAACTCGCATTAACTTTACTGTTGGAATAGAGTCCCCTGAGTGTGTGCCGAGTCACGGTCAGACGGAGCTGGCAGAACAGCAACTACAAGAGGTCTGACTCTAGATTTCTAGAATGGAAATCATTGTTACGCAACACAGGGTGAGGCATGCAGTCTTTTCCACAGCTCACTCCATTCCTTTGCATCACTGGAAAAGCAGGCCTGTAGAGAAATGCGAAGCAAGAGAGATGGAGACGCAGACAAACCTTCCCCATCCCCTTGCCCCAGTACTCTCAAACCTTGCACCAATGCTACTGTGGCCCTGTGGGAAGATGGGTTTCTGGAATATGGCACCACTGCAGTATTCCTCACTAGTCCATGTTCTATTTAGCTGAGTTCCACTTACAGAGCTTGGGGAAACGGACCACAGATGTAAGATGGTATTTCCTAAATGGCAACTGGAGGGAGCCACGTTGGCTAAGGTAATCATCGCTCTTCTCGGGGATCTGTGGGATTCATTCCCAGCATGCATGTTTTTGTACTGCATAGATCTGAATCTCAAGCACATATGCTAGGCTTTCATCTGATTCTTTGCGCTCTTGTACTTGGCAGTGTTACCATTTTAGCAGCTGAGGTCTGACCCTATCTTGCTCTGTTTCATTGCTCCTCTAGGCCCATTTCTTGGCTCAGATCATTTTATGTAGGATTGCAGACCATTTCAAATGTGGTCATTGTAAATTTTGTAAATACTCCTTTAAAATTAATTCATTTGAATGAAGCGGCCAGGCTTTTAATTTAAGACATTATAGGAGTGTATTACGAGCCTGATCTTGAGGTCTGTATTTTGAAAACACCATGATGGCTGGCATATCCCAGTTAAACACCCACTGTTTGTGAATGCATGCAGCTGCTTTGGTTGCAGTCCTCAAACCAATGACTGCAGAGTAATCCCACTCAGGAAGGCAGATTCTGACATGTCAGTTTCTTATAGGCAAACTGGCATTTTAATTACTCTGGCAATCTCACTGTGTAACATTTAAAAAACATTATTTTCAATATCATTGGTTAGTGGTTTTTTGCTTTGTATAACGGATACCCATGATTTACTGGTTGCCTTTAGATCATTATTCTTATAAGATTCTATATGACTGCAATAACCGTAAGTCCTGCAGTACAATTCAGTCTGTCGTATGAAAATGCAGCAGCATTCGTATCTTTCATACCCTCTCCAAAACAAAAAACCAAGGAAACTAGAGAGAAGAAGGTAACTGCCAATTAGGTGGTGCTTGTTTCTTTCACACAAATAACATTTCCCATAATCTCCATTTCTTTATGACAACAAATGACAGTAATAGAGAAACCAAGATAAGAGCAGGTCTGTGTGAGCACAGGGGCAACTGTGGGTCTCAAGTGATGGACAGCTGAGCAGTGTGTGCCAGATGGCCTTAACACCTGTGCTTTGCCTCTCTCCTCTCTGTATGGCTGTGCTCTGCCATGCTATGTAAATAGGAAACCTATGCTAAACTGTGTGGGAGTGGGAAGGGGTAGGGTTCATATAATGCCTTTGTTCCTTTTTCCTTGTAACGAGATCTGTGTGAACCTGTCATAAAATGTTTTTAAAAGCCCAGGATTTTGCAGCAGCTTCTGCCACCTGCAAACAGATGTTACATTTCCATAGGCCATGAAAAATTTCAAGAACATTTGCTTTAGCAGCCGTTATTGGTTTGGGCTTTTTTAAAGACCAAACAAGATGGTGGCTTGTAGCCTAATTGGTTTCACTTTTGTCTTCACTAACTCATTTCCAGTGAAATCAATATAGCATATACCTAGTCAAACTGCACAGATCCAATCATTCTCAAATGCTGAACCCAGCACGCAGAAGTGAAAGGAATGCATTTTGAGCTAAAAGAATGGATTTTTGTTAATTGCAATCAAACCCTATTTTTCTTTCTTTCTTAAAGAGCCATTAGGAAGTATTAATGTACCTTAGCTAGGCCACAGTTTTTCACAACTGGAAATGTTTAATGGACTCCTCTTGTAACATCTGAACCTAGAAGTACCTGTGCGTGTTTTCTTTCCAGAGTAGAGAGACATAACAGCTAAGGGTGGGCCATGGCTCAGGTGGTAGAACGCGTGCTTTGCATGTATAAGATCATGAGTTCAGTCCCCAGCATCTCCTATGCAGGCTCTGTGATAGCATGCCCAGGTGAGGCATCTGCATTCATGGAGGGTCTCGGACAGCACGCTTAGGTAAGGCCTTTGCCGGAGACCCTGGAGAGCTGGAGTTGAAACCCTACTGCTGTGTCAGGTTGTAACAATACTGGGCAGGTGGACCATTGGTCTGACTCAGTTAGGCCTATACTGGCTTTCATCCTTAGAATTCAGGGACAATGAATGTGCTGAATTTCAGAGAAACTGTTCCTTGAAATATTTTTGTAACAAACAGATGCTTGAAAACACACAGTGCTGCTTACATAAAATAGAACTGGTTGCTGTCTGCATAGGTTGGCTTGTTAAAATATTAATAATAATAAACCAGACATCTGGGAGGAAGGCGAGGAAGTAGTACATTTCTATTGGAATCAAAATCCCTCTCCTTTACACCTAGGATCCAGGCTGTTGCCAAATCCTGCCGCTTTGCCCTGTATAATATTGCTAAAATCCAGCCCTACCTTACTGTTGCCACTGCAAAAACCCTAGTCATCTCTCACCTTGACTACTGTAACTTCTTCTTACTGGGCTCTCACCTGCTCTGATCTCGCCCCCCTCATCTCCATTCAACACTCTGCTGCCAGAGTCCTCCAACTTGCCCATCGCATCAACCACATTCAGCCCCTCCCCTCCACCCTATGCTGGCTCCCGCTACAGGAATGGATTCAGCACGAGCTTCTGGTCTTCACCTTCAAGGGTCTTCATGGCCTTGTTCCCCCATTTTTCTCTGCTCTTGTATCCCCTTTTCTGCCTGGGAACTTTGCTCCTCCTCTGCCCCCATCCTCGCCTGCTTGTGACTCCCCTGCTCCTCTAAATGTCTTTGCCCCTTCAATCTTGCTGCCCCTCATACCTGGAATGCCCTCCCTGGATACATGTGCTCTGCTCCCTCCCTCTCAACTTTCAAATCCCTCCTGAAAACCTACCTCTTCCAACAAGCTTTCCCTAGCTTGTCATGAGTGAAATTGCATCACCCTCTCTCTCTCACTCAGAATCTCTTCCCTGTAACTTAAGCACGTGCACCTGCATGTTCTCAACCTGGTCTCTCCCGATGTTCACCTCTTCCTTGTCTCTTGGATTGTAAGCCCTTTGAGGAAGGGACCTGTCTGCATCTACTGACTGTTACAGTGCCAAGTACATAGCTGGTGGTATATAAATAATAATTAATAGCCTCAGCCTACGGCATCATAGACAAATGTGTGTCCAGCTGGGTTTCAGAAACTCCCAAGGAGGGAGATTCCACAACCTTGGGCAATGTATGCCATTGCCTAACAGTCCTCAGTAAGGAAGCTTTTCCTAACAACTAACCAAAATCTACACTGCTGCAATTTAAGACCATTCCCTATTGTTCTGTCTTCTGTGACAATGAAGAACAAATGTTCACCATCTTTTTTACAACAGCCTTTAAAATATTTGAAAACTGCTCTCTCTGCTTAGTCTTCTTTTCTCTAGGCTAAACATACCCAATTCTTTCAGCCTTTCCTCAAATGGCTCAACTTCCAGCCCCTTTATTATCATCATAATTGCTCTCCTCTAACCTTTTCAAATTTTCAACATCCTTCTTGAACTGTGGTGCCCCAAACTGAGTACAACATTCCAGGTGAGGTCTCAGCACCACCTCCCTGGTTTTGCAAAAAAGGCAAATGCCATTTTGGGCTACATTAACAAGAGCATTGTTTTCAAATGTGGTGTAGTTGAGTTATATTCAGTTTATGATCCACCACAACTCCCCACTCCTTCTCAGCAATGCTACTGCCTATCCTATCCTCCAGTTTACATTTCTGCTTCTCATTTTTCATTCCTGTCCATCTCAGCGGACCCAATTGCCCATTAATTGTTAAATTGTGGGCAAGGTGGCCAAGCTGCTATCAAACATCGAAAGCTTTGGTAAAAACTCCAGCAAGCAACTTATTCTTTTGGGAAAAGATCAGTAAATGTTTGATGATGATGATGATGATGATTATTATTATTTATTTATTTACTTAGTGGCAGCAACGTACCTTGTGCTTTATGGTCAACAATTAGATGGTCCCTGCCCCAGCAGGCTTCCAATCTAAAAGATGAGTGGG
Source organism: Sphenodon punctatus (assembly GCA_003113815.1). Classification (NCBI taxonomy): domain Eukaryota; kingdom Metazoa; phylum Chordata; class Lepidosauria; order Sphenodontia; family Sphenodontidae; genus Sphenodon; species Sphenodon punctatus. Next base: position 1,217,805 of record QEPC01013006.1, on the reverse strand, counting down.
GAGACTAAGGGGAGGGTAACAGAAAAAGAGACAGAAATGCGTCCAAAAAATGCAAATGTTGGCATTGAGTCCTGTGGGTTTCCCCTTTTTTAGGACTTTGACATCTAAGCTAAGCAGCTCAAGAACTCTCTCCACGCACAGCAATGTGGGTGCTCAATATAGTCAATGCCTGCCACACTCTGCCAAGGGATTGCATGGGCCTGTCGTCAGAATTTTGTGTGTTTTAGCAAAGGACCATCCAGTCTAAAGAATGTGGGGCCTATTTCATTTCTGTGCCATACATTTTAAGTCGTATGAACAATTATGGCTAAACAGCCATCAATAGACCAGCTACTTATCAGAGTTGGAGAAGTTACCTAAAAGGTCATCTACCCAAACCCACTACTTGGATGCAGGATGATTACAGCTACAACATGACTGAAAAATGGCTGTTGAGCCTCTTTTTGAAAACCTCCAGTGATGGAGAGCCTACAACCTCCCTAGGCAGCTTGTTCCATTGCCGCACGCACACCTGTTACTGTTAGGAAGGGTTTTCTGATATTTAACTGAAATCTCCCTTCCTGTAACTTTGAGCCCATTGTTTCTAGTCCTGCCCTCTGCACCAACGCAGATCTGTTCCTTGCCAGCTCCTTGGTGGCAGCTCTTGAGATATTTGAAGACTATCATGTCTCCCCTTAGTCATCTCTTTGCTAGGCTAAACATACCCAGTTCCTTCAACCTTTCCTCACAAGACATGCTTTTCAGACCCTTTAGCATTTTTAGGGCTGATGCAGCAGCAGTTGTTACCGCACCGCGATTCCATTCTGCCATTTCAGAATTGCCCGTGCCACACCGCAGCTTTTCTGCGGACATTCCACTAATTCCGCCGGCATTCTGCAAATTACGGAATTGCGGGGAAATTGCAGAAACTGTCGGAAACCGCTATTCCACTATTTTGTGGCGCTGGCGGAATGATGGAAATGTCATGTTTCCGCTATTTTGTGAAGCCTGTGGAAGTAGCGGAATGAAATTAGCGGAACTGAGGAAGTAGCAGAATAAAACTAGCGGAACTGAGGAAGTAGCGGAATGAAACTAGCGGAATGAAAGCCTCTGCCACGCTGTACCACTAATTGCGGAAACGCTGTTTCCGGCGGAAATAGCTACCGCTGCGACATTCCGCTACAGCCCTATCTTTGACCAATTTGGAACAGTTCAGAGGAGGGAGACAATGTCCTCCTTAAAATGCAGCACCCAAAACTGGACACGCTACTCCAGGTGATGTCTGACCAGTGCTGAATAGAATGAAATTGCTTCTGCTGACTTGGAAAAAATGCTCCTTTTAATGCAGCTACATCATATTGCTGACGCATGTTCAACTTGTGATTACCACAATCCCTAGAATCTCTCTCTTATATGCTGCTGCCAAGCCAGGTATCTGCCATCTTATACTTGTGCATTTGGCTTTTCTTTCCCAAATGCAGATTTTAACAAAATGAAATTCTACAGAGAGAAATGTAAATTTTGCCCCAGATTTCCAGCCTATCAAGGTTTTGTGTCGTCTGCAAACTTGGATGAAGTGATGGAGGGAATACTTACTAAGTCATTAATAAAGATGTTGAACAGCTGTGGATGTAGGAAAGCACCCTACGGGACCCCACTAATACCTCCCTCCAGTTTAGTGATGAGCCACTGACGATTATTCTTTGGGTACGATTCTTTAACCAGTCACGAATCCACCCTGTTGTAGTGTCTTTCAGCCCACACTTTGCAAGTTTGTCAATGAGGATCTCATGTGAAACCTTTACAAATATTTTGCTCAAATCAAGATGACATGTCCACAGTGTTCTCCTCATCCACTAAACTAGTTACTCTATCAAAGAAGACAAGATTAGTCTGGTGTGACTTGTTCCTGACAAATCCATGCTGGCTACAAGCAATCACTGCATTGTCCTCAAAGTGCTTATAGCTCGAATATTTTATAATCTGTTCTAGAACAGGCTAACCTTTTGCCTGGGATGGTCATTCATGCACTAGATAGATATATCTTGTATTATTTATTTACTCATCTTTGTGTTGTAGCAAAGAGGCATGATACCAGAAGAAGTATTTGCAGAGAAGACAGATTGACTCTGGGTTGGGACTCACTGGGTCTCTTGGTTTGGAGAGCCACAGGGAGGTTTCCTAGGGACTATATTCCCAATTGACTCTGGGTGATTTCAGACTTTACACGGTCCCGATTCACCACAGTGGATTCCCAGTGGTGGCGAGCCGTCCAACCACCCTCCGTAGTCAAGGAAAGCCCTGAACAGACGTGATGGGAGCGGGACCACGGCAGGGAATCGGACACACGGACCACGGTTCGGGGTGGTGCAACAGACGTGACTCCGATTCCCAGCTGTGGTCAAAACACCCAGAAGGCACCGGGGAGGGGCGGGCAGCAGTCATGGCCGCCGGAAGGCAAACGAAGCCAAAAGCGCCCACAGGGAACACCCACACAAGGGAAACGGGAAGGGAGGGGGCAGAAGGAGAAGAGCCGCTGAGGCGGGGCACACAACAGCCACAGAGAAAGCGAGGTCACAGTGGAACACACAGCACAAACACACGCCAAGGCGCGCACATACCCAGATGGGAAAGGAAGGGAATGAGGGACACAGCAGAACGGACAAGGCACAACAGGCACAAGGGGGAGGGAGGGGCTGGGAACAGGGAAGGGGGTGGAAATGGCCCAGGGGCCGGCCAGGACACAGGGAAAGGCATCCAGCAACCCCACAGCAGCGCAGTTGACACGGGCAGCCCCAGAGCCACAAAGGCAGTCCCGGAATGGGGGGGTCCCCATGTGGTGGGATCACAGGCACAGGGGGAGGCCACACAGAACAGGGAGTGACCTGGGAATGGTCCAGGAGGCACCCAGGCACCCCAAGCGCCACCAAGGGTCTGGAAGCCTATGGTTATAGGGCGGAGTCGGGAGCCCACAGCAGGGCCAGCCACCGGGGCCTGGAAGGCACAGGGGGTCTCACAGCCAGCTGCAGGGGGCCACGAATGAGACTGGGTGGACCACCAGGTGAACAAAGTGCGGCCACTGAAGCATGCCCCGATGGTATACCAGTGCTGCCATGTGGTGGGTGACCAGGTAGTACACCTCGAACGGATCCTACACGGCGCCCCCCACCTGCACATCGGAACGGGCCCGCACACCAGCCAGCACCACCAGCTCCACCCCAGTGGGCTCCGACAAGCTACAGTTGGCAGCTGGGGGCCACGGAAGGTGACCGAGCTCCAACAGCCGGTGATACACTACCCCATGGGAATGCTGGTACCCACGGGCCTCGTGAACACAGCCAAAGAAGGACACGGCCAGGGCAGGGCCCCTCTCATTCAGACAGGCCATGTAGGCTGCCAGACTGCACACAGAGAGGGCAGACATGGTCTCCGCCACCAACCACATGTGCGCACCTCATCTCTGGGATGTGACCATCAGGAAAGGGACGCAGGCCCAGTGTCTCCGTGCGCAGCCGGCAATCCCGGGCGCTTGCTTATAGCTAAAGTAGCGAAGGCCGGAGCTCAGACTCGCATAGCACCTGACAGGCTGTTCGGGCAGCTCAGCAGCATTTGCACAGCCGGGGAATGCCATAGGTCACACAGGGCCATGGTGTCACGGAAGGTCCAGCTATGGGGGATGCCAGGGATGCTGGGGCCTGTGAGCACCGGGGAAGACCTGCCAGCCTTGGTCCAGCACGTGCCTGATAGTGGGTGTCTGGAACGGCCAGGTAGGCCCTTCTCTGTGCCCGGCAGTGGGCTGCAGCACACCGAGAGGCGGTTGGCTGCCTCCAGTGGCAGAGGGAAACCATGGGCTGCGCTGCCCAGCTCACTATGCCCATCAACCGGTGGGTATGGGTCACGGAGTGGGCACAGGGGTGGTGGGCCAGGGCGCTGGCCCAGTGGGATGAGGCAGCTTGGAGAGCTCACTTCCGCATGGACAGGCGCACCCTCCTGCAACTTGCGGAGCTGTTAACGTCTTGGCTGGAGCGACAGCACACCTCCATGCTGATCCCCCATCCCCATGGTCCAGTGGGTGGCCATTGGAGTCTGGGCACTAGAAACGCCCAACTCCTGCCGGTCCGTCTCGCAGCACTTCAGTGTGGGGGTGAGCACCGTTGCCAGTATCCTGTCTGTGAGGCAGTGGCGGGCATGCTCCTGGACCGCATGATCCAGCTGGTGGACCAGGACACCGTGATGGCTGGGTTCATGGGTGGAGGGGTTCCCCAACTGCATAGGCACCATGGACAGCACCCACATCGAGAGCCTCTGCCCATCCGCTGGGGAGGCCGCAGAATATGTCAACAGATACGGATACCACTCCCTGCAGCTGCAGGCTGTTGTGGGCCACCGGGAGCGGTTCATAGACATTTTCACGGGCAACTCCAGGTGCAGCCACGATGCCCAGATCATGACCATCTCCCCCTTCTATGCCTGGATGTACCGCTGGAATTTTGCAGACATGGGGATGAATCGGATCAAGGGGGTGATGATGCCCCCCTGCATTCTGGGGGACCCGGCCTATCCACTCACCTGGTGGCTGATGAAGGTATACCCAGTCGCCAGGAACCCTGTGGAGGCACTGTACAATACCTGCCTGTGTGCTAGCAGGACCATGGTCTAGAGGGCCTTCGGGGCCCTCAAGCAGCGCTGGAGGAGTCTTGGCGGCCAGCTGGACTACACGGTGGAGACCTTGGCCCTGGTGATCGGAGCCCATTGTGTGCTGCACAACATGTGAGAGACCGATGGCGCTGCCCTCGACTACCCAGTGCCCCGGCGCCTTCCCGGCCCTGTGCCTCTGTATGTGAACACAGAGAACCCGTGGGAGTACCGGTACGCTAAGCGCATCCGTGCTGCCCTGGTCAGGCACATCAGCCGAGAGGCCGAGCCAGGAGGGCACACTCTCCCCTGTCACAATCCAACCCAGGGGCCCTCACTAGTGCCATGGGTGAGCCCCTTGCAGCCCCACCGGCTGCCCCCAGCCCTGGGCCCACAAACAGAACCATGGAGGTGACTGTGGTGCCCATACATTTATTGTGCCATTAATATACATGTGCCCCCCCCGCCACCACCAACACCCACCTCCTGGTGCCGTGTCCTCCCCTTCACGCCGCCCTCCCCCTTTCCCCCCATCCCCGGGCCATCCCCATGGCCATCCTGTGGGTGCCGTGGAGCTCTGGGAGCTCCCCTCCCCCCCACTGTCCGTGTCCCCAATAGTGTCCTGGGAGGCCTCGGTGTCCTGAGGGGCTGGCGGTGGTGGGAGGGAGGGTGGACCCAGGGCTGGAAGGGCCCCCTGGGTGGCTGCTCCCTCCGGAGGACTACAGGGATGGGGAGGTGGATGCACAGGCCCAGCAGGCGTGCTGGTGGCTGGGGCGCTGGCAGAAGCGGCAGCGAGGTGCCGATGTCGTGTGAGTGGTCCACCTTCACTGAATGCTCCTGCACCATCCTGTCGATGGCCTGTTCCAGCCACCTAAATGCCTCCACCTGCCTGCTGTGCTCCCGGCGCTCCAGCCTCTGTTCCAGTCTCACCTCCGCCTGCAGCCTCCGGTCCCGTGCCTCCGCTTGCTGCATGGAGCGTTCTGTGGCTGCCTCCATCCGGTCGATGGCCGCCATCATCCACTCTCCCTGCTTGGTGGTTGAGCGGACTATGTCCTCCACTTGGTCCTCCCTCTGGTGCCGTACCCATGCCTGGTGCTCCCTCATCCTCCGGGCTGCTGGGGCCTATCGGGTCGCCCTGTTGGGGTACACATTAGGTGTTGGTTAGCTGCCCCTGATGGCTGCCCCTTATCCCATGGCATGGCTGGGGGGTCCTGGCCCCCTCTTTTTGGTGGCCGGTGCCCTCCCCCGGTGGTCCCATGCGCCCAAACCCCCCTCCCCCACACCACGTGCCCTGGGTCCCCCGCCCAGGCTCCCTGGTTGCCCTCTTTCCCCCCCCCCTTGCTGGTGTGCCTCACCTGGGACCTCCAGGCGCTCCTGGGGTGGCTCTCCACTGGCCTCCTCACCCGCCTGTCTCAGGTGCCGGGGTGTGCCGTGCCCTGTGGGGATATGGGATAGCTGGGTGGGGGTGGGCTGCACTTGTCATCCGGCAGCCCCACTGGCTCCCTTCCCATGGTCTAGGGTCCCGCAGTTTGCTGGGGCAGCCTTCCCGGTGTGCCCCCCTCCCCTCTCAACCCATCCCCCCAATCAGTCTCCCCTCCCTCTTGCTTGCTTACCCTCGATGTTGGTTTCAGAGCCCTCTAAGGGGCCAGCCAGGACACAGGGAAAGGCATCCAGCAACCCCGCTGCTGCTGCTGGTGTCCCTCCACCTCCTCCATTTGCAGCACAACCACCTCCTCTGCCTGCGCCTCCACCGCCGCCACCTCCTCCCTCGCTCTCTCACCCACCACTCTCCTCTCCCTTCTGCCTCGCTCCATCCCGCCATGTCCCCCTGCTGCTGTGTGCCCTTTAAATCTTCCTCCACGGCCTGTGTTGTTGCTGGTTTCCTGGCAGCAATGCTGCGTGCTTTGTCCCTGGCTGGGAATCCTATTACTTGATTCCAGCGGGTGATTGCCTTTCAGACGTTGCTTTTTTTGTTTCCCGGTGGGAATCACTTTGACTACATTTTCGGAGATGGTCCGGACCAGAGCTCTGGTAGCGTGGTTAATTTTGACCCCTGCTGGGGATTGACTGTGGTGAACATCTGGCGGCTGCCGAACAGACGTTCAGGGCCCTTTGGCCCTGCCGCAGGGTTGAGTGTGGTTCACTGTGGTTGACTGTGATCTCATAACGTCTGAAAATACCCTCTGATGTGGTTAATGAAAAGGAGATCTGTGTGCTATTATGAGTGTTGAGGCCCACCCACCACCTGTGGCTCCAATCCATGCTGTCCTGGTTGCTGAAGGCAAGCACTGGAGTGGCAGTACTTTTGACAGGCATCGTTAATATATCTTTAATGGAGGTGGGGGGGCAGAGGAGGGTGCCAGCCAGACTAAAGTATACAGATGTTCGTTCCCTTATCAAGAAACCATCTCTTGATGATGGAGTGCTTGCCAATTATTTCTTAGTCTCCCATTTTTTTATTTTTTATTTTTTTTAAAGAGAAGGTAATTGCTGAAGCATCTGGACTCTAATATCATCTTGGGGAAACTCCAGTCTGGGTTTTGGCCTTCACATGAGGTAGTTACTGCACTTGTCAAGATGGTGAATGATCTATTGATGGTTTTAGATCAAGGACAGCAGGCCATTTTGGTTATATGGCCAATCATATTTGATACGATTGACCATGGGTTGCTGCTTCGGTGGCTAAGGAACTTTGCTGTTGTGATGGAACCTGCTGGCTAGTGGTCTGAGTCCTACCTAAAAGAGTGGAGTCTGTCGGTGGTGATGGATAATTACGTGTCATCCCCAAGAGACCTAAAATGCCAAGATTCTATTCTACCATCCATGTTGTTGAATGTATGATTGCAACTCTTTGAGGATGTTATGAGTAAGCACCAAGTTGAGAATCATTGGGGCCTGTAAGTGTGTGGTGATACACAACTGTGTATCTCTTGCCCTGTGAGCCCTGTCACCTCTGCCTTGCAGGAATGTTTGAATTATCTAGTCAGCTGGATGCACTGGAGCTACCTCATACTTGGTCTGGGAAAGACCGAGGTGATGCTGGTGGGGCGGGGCAGCCGATATGAAGGTGCCCTCATCTCCCTTCGAACCCTGCACGTTGAGGGAGTTCGGGTAGAGGTGGTGGGCCGGGTAAAGAAATGGGCATCCTTCTGTTGCTTGTTTCACCTCTAGTAAAAAAAAATGAACTGCTCATGGAGGTTTTTCTTTATTTCAAGCAGGTTGTAGTTGACCCAAACAACGTTCATCAAAACATTTGAGCAACTGATTTTTCACAATTTCAATTTATTTATTTCATTTCCGGTTTCCACTTGTTTTTGCCAGGAACAGTGAAACTGAGTGGTGAAAAGTCTGGTTCATTTAGTTCAAGTAGTAAACATTAGAAATGGCCAAACCAAACAAACCAAATGAATTGAACCAAAATTGTGACAGCAAGTAGCCAATTGGTACTTGGGGCAGTGTTTGGTACTCGGTTTGTTCATCTCAGCTTGGCAAGTTTGGATTTGACAGGTACTCATTTCAGCTCTATTTAACCATGCTCTGTCCATGAGAACTCGGGTATCCGATGTGGTTTGGAGATGTTTCTTTCAGCTATGCAATTTGTGTAAGCTATGCCCTTATTTATCTTAGGCAGATCTTGCCATAGTGTGATTCATGCCCTAGTGACCATGAGGTTTGATTTTTGTAATTCCCTCTTCTAAAGACTTCCAGCGGTGCTTATCCATTGCTTGCAGCTTGTGCAAACTGTGGCAGTGTGGCTACTAACTGGTTTGAGCAGCTGTGATGTCTAATGCCTACCCTGTGTTCTCTCCATTGGCTGCCTGTAGAGCGGTGGACTGAATTTAAGATTGTGCTGCTAGGTTTCAGGGCCCTGAATGATAAACGTCCTGGGTATATTTGACAACACCTGCTCCTAGAACCTCACTTTGGTTCAGAAACCCATTCTTTGGGGATCTCACCATTGCACCTTAAATTGGTGGGTAATCAGGCCTTTGCTGTGGCAGACCCCTACATGTGGAATGTGCGCTCACCAGATCAGTTCCTTCCTCCTCACCTTTAAAATATGCCTGGAGACTTATTTATTCTCCAGGTGTTTAGTATCTACCATCCCCTTTTAAAATGGATCCTAAAAATAAAGAGGGAGGACAGAATAACTTGTTTCAAAATGGATCTTATATTGTTTTACTGTATATTACGTTTACGAAGTGCTCTGAGCCCTATAAGGTGATGGGGCATTACAAAAATAAAATTATTTGTGTTGATCTCACTGCTGCCAATAACACAGTTAATCACTGTTGCCTTCTTGTTGAGATTCTAATTGGTGACCTAAAACTTGAGCTTGTAAACAATACTCTCCTGGAGAGCAGAAGATCCTTGTAGCAAATGAAGTCGTAGGACTCTAGCAGAATCACCTTCCGTAGGGCAGTGTTTTCGTACCCATGTTCTTCCACATTTACAGTAATGAATGACCCACTGAAAGGCACGTGCGTGCATGTGTATCTTATTTATTGCTCATCGCAAGGAATTTGTGAAGTAACCAGTGAACATACAGAGCGTATTCTACTCAGTTCTCTTTCATGCCAAACAACTATCTGCACACACATCTGGCATAGAAACTCAACATCAGCTGGAGTGGGACAAAGCTTGCTTACTGCATAAATCCACCATACTTTGGTGTTACATTCAAACTCACGCCTTCTGAGCTCATGGTGGAAAGAAAAATGGATAGGTCAATGCAAGATACAAAATAAATAAATAAATCCTAGCAAGCCAACAACCTCAAGGTGAAATGTGCTGCCATCCCCACCGGCACATTGCTACTCTTCTGTGAATATTTGTGTGTAGTATGGCAACTCAGTCTTGATTCTGTATTAAACCCAAAAATGTTAATAAACATCTATTCTGGCTGAAATTGCTCTCCTGATTTTTGTTGGGAGATTACAAATGGAGCATATGAGCCAAAATGAGTGTTCTCTCTCTCCCCCTGTCCTGTACTGAGGCGAGCATTATGCTTTGCAGGCTTAGCCTGAGCAAATAAAGTCTAAGCTGCACCCACACAGAAAGCAACGGACTAAAGAGACATGCTTGCGCTATAGAAAGTAACAGTGTTTCCACAGTAGATGCTCCTCCTCTCTACTACAATATCAGCTCCCACCCCCTAAATTTTCTATATTCCACCTGTTCCCACTGGTCCATTCAGCCCATGCCTGTAAACTAGTCAGGAATGTTGGAATCCTCTGTGACGGGCCTCTACACATGTTGAGGCTAGCTTGGATGCAGTGTATCAAGCACTGGAAATTCCACAGTGAAAGGCTGTGCTCCCAGTACTTCCAGATCAATTTCTTATCTACAGCTTTAACATTTTATGCCTTGTTTTGAAGTTCACACATTGCAAATAGAATATTCCCTCCACCTTGTATATCTACCTCAGATCATTACAACCAGTACATTTCTCTATGCTGTCTGCGGGAAATATTTCACAAATGATCAGCCTGCTGCTAGACACTTGGTTCGTTCAGCATTCCCCCATTATGCCCCCCATAGACCAATTCCTCTGATTATCTCCTCATAACCTGGCTGTGCATTTACCAGAATTCAGAAATGGAGCCAAAATGTAACAAAAATTGCTTACATTTAAAACAAAAATAATCACGAAACCTCTTATTGGCAGATTGTAAACTCCTTTTTGGGAGGGGCTCTATTCCTTTGTCTCTTCGACAGGGATCCAAGAACATATGAACAACCTTTCCTACGCAGAAGAATCCTGAAGTCTTTTATGCACAGCACTGAGAATCATTGTTCCCAGCTCCATGGTGCAACACAGCAGCTGTTTTACAGCCTAGACTGAGACAACAGTTTACATTTTCAGTCCAAATTCTAGATCATGTAATTCTGCTTCCCTGTACGATGCCTATTTAAAAATGTAGAGCTGGTGTGCTGCTTCTTGGTGCAGACTAAAGCTATTTGAAAATTCAAGGGTACTTCATTCATTACTCTTTCAACGTATCTTGTGGGACTATCACTCTTGGTCAAAGTATAGTACACATGCTTGACCATGAAACCCAGTGGTCTAAGTGGTATAGGTAGAAGTTCTACCTACTGCCTCAACACCTCATGCTGTGCATCACGTGGGATTTCTTTATTTATTGGGGATAGGACTCCAGGAGGAATGTCAGTTTTGGATTTTTCTGTCTTGGTTCTTAAGGAATTTCAGATCTCATTTTGGTTTCAGGTTTTTCTATTTTGGTTCTTTTTCTACCATTGAAGTCACTAGGAACAACCCGCAGTGAAAAAAACTGAAACTGGCACAATGCAACAGAAAGAAACAAAATCAATATAAAAGAACATGAATCCAAAATGGTCATTTCCAGGCAATTATGGTTCTGTCCAAAACTGAAAATCCCATCCCTGTTGTTTATATAGTACTAGCAAGATGCCTGGTGCTGCATAGTCATGATTGTAAGTCCCTTGGGTCAAGGACATGTTGCTAATCTAGGATGCACAAGGAAGGGGGAGACATGGGGAACATAGGGTATTTTCAGACGTGACTGGCCTCAGGACCCGCCACGCTGAATTCTGGACTGGGATCATTCCCCCAACTCCAGTTTGTGATGAGGCCATCTGTCCTTCAGATGTGTCAACCACATCACTACTGGGAATCAGGGAGGGGCCCGGAACCAGGGTGGGGTTAAGTGGTGCGCTGTGCAGCTGCATGGCCCCACCCCCCGTGCTCCCACAGCTGCTCGCTGTCAGGAAGACGGGCGGGTGCCGCAGCCAATGAGGCCACAGCACCCGACCGCTAACAGTGGCCGGGACCATGATCAGGAATGGGCCACGGTAACAGAGGTTACTTTTGGCCAATTCCTGATCGTGGTCAATCCAACCACGATTCTGGCTCTGTGGCAGGAACTGTGATTAGAATTGATCCCTGCTGGGTGTACACTGTTGTGAACATCTGGCAGGGATCAATCAGACGTTATGGGGAGCTCAGTCACCCCACAGTATTCACTGTGGTTCAGTGGGATTCACTGTGATCCCATAATGTCTGAAAATACCCACAGTTGAAGTTATAGGTGCTTGTGCTTAGTTCAGAGACCTTCCCCTGGAGAACGTCCATCTAAATACTGGCCATGTTTGACCTTGCCTAACTTGTAAGATCTGACAAGATCACAGCTGGAGGTATTTTCCTAGTAAAATTCTACTCTGAAAAAAGTATTTGGACAGTCTTTGCTGCAGATGGTCTTGCTGGTAGAGGTCAATGGAGCTCAGGTTCAGGCTTCAAGGCAGTTGAGCATTGGTAGAGAAGAGGTGTCAGTGGCACTGTAGTTGTAAAAGCTTATTTTGTCAAAAACATAAGCTGAACTGGCCAATGAAAACACAGTCTTCGCTACAGCAGAGCATTGGTTGGTTTCAGTTGCTGCTGCCTCCAAAACCTTTCCTTCTATGGTGAAGGCGCTAGACTGGAACTGTGAAACTTTTCCCCTCTTGTAGGCCACTTTGAATCTTCGTGTAAGCTCTGAGAAACACACTGAAGTTGGAGGAAGGAATACTGAAGTTGTGTGCTCAGGATCCGAGGGGGGGTGGGGAGGAAGGGGAGGGGCCATATCCTCACCCTTGTCTAGCCTAGATTTAAGCCCTTTAAGATAGGTGTTCCTAAGTTTATATATAGCACCCCCCTGTCATGGCACTGAGCGCTTCATGTAGAACAATTTACTTGTGAGGTAGGTGGGCGAAGAGAATATTGTGACTGGCCCAAGGTTGCCCAGTGAGGGAGTGAACTGGAGCCTCCTCCTGGTTCAGGTACTGCACACTGATAATAATAATAATAATAATAATAGGTAATAATCTAAACCAGTGCATGCCCTCATCTCTGTTCCCTTCCCTTGTGCTCGCTCTTTGAGCATTCAAGGGTAAGGACTACATCCACAAGCCAGATCTAAGAACTGGAGAGGGGCCTTAAAAATGAATCTAATTTTAATTTGTCTAGCTTTAATTTCCATCCATTGGGTCTTGTTATGCTTTGGGGAAGATTAAGGAGCGCCTCAGTCCAACAACATGTTAGGGACAAGACTACTGTATTGTTTTGTTATCTCTCCATTGTGCCTTGTGCAAGAATCCTGATCCTGAACAGGATTTGCTTTTTTATGACCGGTCTTATTGAATAAAAATTGTAAAACTGATCTAATAATGGTCCCTCATGTGAGAGGGCATGTTAGGAGGATTAATTGATGTTTATAAAGTGCTTTGCAACCCTCAGATGAAAGGTGCTTTGATGCTGCTCAGGATTTATTATTCTGTGCTACACTTCAGCTCAGAATACAAGGTTAGCATTTTCCCTAGGTGTTTATTGTGTTGTAAAACAAAGAGAAATAAATGCAACAAAGGGTGGTTGATACTGATGGGACCAGCAGCTCTGGGACAAGATCATGCCACTGAAATGTGCAGATCTGAAGTTGGGTAGGATAAGAGACCAAATATTCAACCACCTCTTACTTGAAGTGATCAGCAGTTGGAGGCTGGAAGTTAAAGCAAATTCCTGGTTGCCATTTTTTTCTATGCCTTGCGTTTCACCTACCCCATTTTCAAAACTCAATAGCCTATTGTTTGCCACAGAAACACACCTTTTGTTTTAAAAAACACCCTATAGCCCTAAGAAACTGGTGCCCTTCTCTGTGTTTAACCCACCGCAGCTAATGAACTAAAGGAAAATGAGCATCCTGTTTCCCTTCCATTCTCAACACCATCCACCCCTACCACATGGTTGTGTCCCTGGCGGAGTCCCTCCACACCAGCTCACCACCTGCTGAGCCCAGACGGGAAACGATGCTGTTTAATGATGCTAGTTATGCCATGCACCATCTCACTGTTTCTAGGAATAGATATGCTCAGACATCAATTAACATCTAATTGCTGGAATTACTCTTGTTACTCTGTTATAGAAATCACAGAGATCAAACCAGGCCCATTTGCAGCTCTATTTTTAATTTAGTAGAATTACAGCTTTTTAAACCAGTGAAAAATAATTAAGCGACATGATGTCCAGAGAATATACAATTTATAAGGAAATGAAACAGGCAGGAGGAGATCATAATTGTGCCAAAGTGAAAAAGGATTCATTGTTGTTGCAATAATCCCACCCCCCCCGTCCCTAATATGTGCGTGCATGCATGCACACGTGTTTACTGTTCTTTACCGAGAGGCTGAGGTTAGGGAGAGTTGAAAGTAGCAGGTTGCCAGCCAAGTGGTTGAAAAATAATTGCTAATTCACTGGACTGAACATTGTATGTAGTATAACAACTCATTTTTGGTGGAATGACCTTCAGGAGAAGATGGAATAAGGCGGTAGACAGACTGGGGAAAAGATACAATAAGCAGAAAACTGAAGGATGAAAGAGTGAAGACAGGGTGGTGTCTTTTACCTCATGATACACTTGCCTTATCACCCTTCCTTCCTATCTGCTAAGAGATGCCACAAGCCAAGGTCATCGCCATTTATCCCACATGTGAATGATCCGAACACCCCCTTTCTTTTCCTAGGCAAACTTAAGAAAAAGTACCGTGGTTGGGTACCCGTTTCTGACAGAAACAAAGCCACTTTTAGGTTCCCATTAGGTCTCACCACATGCCAAAGCAAAGAGGGGTGTAACTCTAGACTGGAAATAGGTTGAGATTGATTAGTCAGAATCAGAAGGAAGGAAGGAGCTAGAATGAATGTTGAGAAGAGGATTCAACTTCATGCACATGGAGTGTATAAGTAGCATCTGCTACTCAGGGCTCCATCTGCACTGGCAGCTGCCCATGTCGTCTGTGGGACAGGCTAGTGATTAAACTGCCCAACAGCTGAATTATAGCCCTTCTTATATTTGAGAGCGAGGATAGCGAGAGCCTTGTCGTCAGATTTTTGAGCTATGGAATCCATTATTTCCTCTACCCAACTAAAACATTTTCATTTTGCCCTTGACTATTACATGTAACGACCCCTCCCCAAAACACAGAAGTAATGATCCATGCCTTGGGCATGATTTACAGAGAGACTGGATTATGTAAAATGAGGTAACATCAGTAAATTAACTCACAAACCACTTATCACTGTGGGTTTCATGAGACTGCTCTGGAGTAAGCAATTAGTACCTTTTTAAAAAAAAAAATTCCCCCAGAGTAGGAGAATATGGTTTTCTGTGCAGTATAATGCCCTCCGCGCCCCAGAGCGGCTCCTGCGGTCTGCTGGGGGTGCTTTCTTGGAGGTCCCCCGCATTAAGCGGGGGGCCACAATGGAGAGGGCATTCTCGGTGGCCGCGCCGCGCCTTTGGATCTCCCTTCCGGAGGAAGCTCGCCTGGCCCCTAGCCTGTTGACATTCCAGCGAAGTTGCAAAACCTGGCTGTTCGCCCAGGCCTTTGNCTACTAACTGGTTTGAGCAGCTGTGATGTCTAATGCCTACCCTGTGTTCTCTCCATTGGCTGCCTGTAGAGCGGTGGACTGAATTTAAGATTGTGCTGCTAGGTTTCAGGGCCCTGAATGATAAACGTCCTGGGTATATTTGACAACACCTGCTCCTAGAACCTCACTTTGGTTCAGAAACCCATTCTTTGGGGATCTCACCATTGCACCTTAAATTGGTGGGTAATCAGGCCTTTGCTGTGGCAGACCCCTACATGTGGAATGTGCGCTCACCAGATCAGTTCCTTCCTCCTCACCTTTAAAATATGCCTGGAGACTTATTTATTCTCCAGGTGTTTAGTATCTACCATCCCCTTTTAAAATGGATCCTAAAAATAAAGAGGGAGGACAGAATAACTTGTTTCAAAATGGATCTTATATTGTTTTACTGTATATTACGTTTACGAAGTGCTCTGAGCCCTATAAGGTGATGGGGCATTACAAAAATAAAATTATTTGTGTTGATCTCACTGCTGCCAATAACACAGTTAATCACTGTTGCCTTCTTGTTGAGATTCTAATGGGTGACCTAAAACTTGAGCTTGTAAACAATACTCTCCTGGAGAGCAGAAGATCCTTGTAGCAAATGAAGTCGTAGGACTCTAGCAGAATCACCTTCCGTAGGGCAGTGTTTTCGTACCCATGTTCTTCCACATTTACAGTAATGAATGACCCACTGAAAGGCACATGCGTGCATGTGTATCTTATTTATTGCTCATCGCAAGGAATTTGTGAAGTAACCAGTGAACATACAGAGCGTATTCTACTCAGTTCTCTTTCATGCCAAACAACTATCTGCACACACATCTGGCATAGAAACTCAACATCAGCTGGAGTGGGACAAAGCTTGCTTACTGCATAAATCCACCATACTTTGGTGTTACATTCAAACTCACGCCTTCTGAGCTCATGGTGGAAAGAAAAATGGATAGGTCAATGCAAGATACAAAATAAATAAATAAATCCTAGCAAGCCAACAACCTCAAGGTGAAATGTGCTGCCATCCCCACCGGCACATTGCTACTCTTCTGTGAATATTTGTGTGTAGTATGGCAACTCAGTCTTGATTCTGTATTAAACCCAAAAATGTTAATAAACATCTATTCTGGCTGACATTGCTCTCCTGATTTTTGTTGGGAGATTACAAATGGAGCATATGAGCCAAAATGAGTGTTCTCTCTCTCCCCCTGTCCTGTACTGAGGCGAGCATTATGCTTTGCAGGCTTAGCCTGAGCAAATAAAGTCTAAGCTGCACCCACACAGAAAGCAACGGACTAAAGAGACATGCTTGCGCTATAGAAAGTAACAGTGTTTCCACAGTAGATGCTCCTCCTCTCTACTACAATATCAGCTCCCACCCCCTAAATTTTCTATATTCCACCTGTTCCCACTGGTCCATTCAGCCCATGCCTGTAAACTAGTCAGGAATGTTGGAATCCTCTGTGACGGGCCTCTACACATGTTGAGGCTAGCTTGGATGCAGTGTATCAAGCACTGGAAATTCCACAGTGAAAGGCTGTGCTCCCAGTACTTCCAGATCAATTTCTTATCTACAGCTTTAACATTTTATGCCTTGTTTTGAAGTTCACACATTGCAAATAGAATATTCCCTCCACCTTGTATATCTACCTCAGATCATTACAACCAGTACATTTCTCTATGCTGTCTGCGGGAAATATTTCACAAATGATCAGCCTGCTGCTAGACACTTGGTTCGTTCAGCATTCCCCCATTATGCCCCCCATAGACCAATTCCTCTGATTATCTCCTCATAACCTGGCTGTGCATTTACCAGAATTCAGAAATGGAGCCAAAATGTAACAAAAATTGCTTACATTTAAAACAAAAATAATCACGAAACCTCTTATTGGCAGATTGTAAACTCCTTTTTGGGAGGGGCTCTATTCCTTTGTCTCTTCGACAGGGATCCAAGAACATATGAACAACCTTTCCTACGCAGAAGAATCCTGAAGTCTTTTATGCACAGCACTGAGAATCATTGTTCCCAGCTCCATGGTGCAACACAGCAGCTGTTTTACAGCCTAGACTGAGACAACAGTTTACATTTTCAGTCCAAATTCTAGATCATGTAATTCTGCTTCCCTGTACGATGCCTATTTAAAAATGTAGAGCTGGTGTGCTGCTTCTTGGTGCAGACTAAAGCTATTTGAAAATTCAAGGGTACTTCATTCATTACTCTTTCAACGTATCTTGTGGGACTATCACTCTTGGTCAAAGTATAGTACACATGCTTGACCATGAAACCCAGTGGTCTAAGTGGTATAGGTAGAAGTTCTACCTACTGCCTCAACACCTCATGCTGTGCATCACGTGGGATTTCTTTATTTATTGGGGATAGGACTCCAGGAGGAATGTCAGTTTTGGATTTTTCTGTCTTGGTTCTTAAGGAATTTCAGATCTCATTTTGGTTTCAGGTTTTTCTATTTTGGTTCTTTTTCTACCATTGAAGTCACTAGGAACAACCCGCAGTGAAAAAAACTGAAACTGGCACAATGCAACAGAAAGAAACAAAATCAATATAAAAGAACATGAATCCAAAATGGTCATTTCCAGGCAATTATGGTTCTGTCCAAAACTGAAAATCCCATCCCTGTTGTTTATATAGTACTAGCAAGATGCCTGGTGCTGCATAGTCATGATTGTAAGTCCCTTGGGTCAAGGACATGTTGCTAATCTAGGATGCACAAGGAAGGGGGAGACATGGGGAACATAGGGTATTTTCAGACGTGACTGGCCTCAGGACCCGCCACGCTGAATTCTGGACTGGGATCATTCCCCCAACTCCAGTTTGTGATGAGGCCATCTGTCCTTCAGATGTGTCAACCACATCACTACTGGGAATCAGGGAGGGGCCCGGAACCAGGGTGGGGTTAAGTGGTGCGCTGTGCAGCTGCATGGCCCCACCCCCCGTGCTCCCACAGCTGCTCGCTGTCAGGAAGACGGGCGGGTGCCGCAGCCAATGAGGCCACAGCACCCGACCGCTAACAGTGGCCGGGACCATGATCAGGAATGGGCCACGGTAACAGAGGTTACTTTTGGCCAATTCCTGATCGTGGTCAATCCAACCACGATTCTGGCTCTGTGGCAGGAACTGTGATTAGAATTGATCCCTGCTGGGTGTACACTGTTGTGAACATCTGGCAGGGATCAATCAGACGTTATGGGGAGCTCAGTCACCCCACAGTATTCACTGTGGTTCAGTGGGATTCACTGTGATCCCATAATGTCTGAAAATACCCACAGTTGAAGTTATAGGTGCTTGTGCTTAGTTCAGAGACCTTCCCCTGGAGAACGTCCATCTAAATACTGGCCATGTTTGACCTTGCCTAACTTGTAAGATCTGACAAGATCACAGCTGGAGGTATTTTCCTAGTAAAATTCTACTCTGAAAAAAGTATTTGGACAGTCTTTGCTGCAGATGGTCTTGCTGGTAGAGGTCAATGGAGCTCAGGTTCAGGCTTCAAGGCAGTTGAGCATTGGTAGAGAAGAGGTGTCAGTGGCACTGTAGTTGTAAAAGCTTATTTTGTCAAAAACATAAGCTGAACTGGCCAATGAAAACACAGTCTTCGCTACAGCAGAGCATTGGTTGGTTTCAGTTGCTGCTGCCTCCAAAACCTTTCCTTCTATGGTGCAGGCGCTAGACTGGAACTGTGAAACTTTTCCCCTCTTGTAGGCCACTTTGAATCTTCGTGTAAGCTCTGAGAAACACACTGAAGTTGGAGGAAGGAATACTGAAGTTGTGTGCTCAGGATCCGAGGGGGGGTGGGGAGGAAGGGGAGGGGCCATATCCTCACCCTTGTCTAGCCTAGATTTAAGCCCTTTAAGATAGGTGTTCCTAAGTTTATATATAGCACCCCCCTGTCATGGCACTGAGCGCTTCATGTAGAACAATTTACTTGTGAGGTAGGTGGGCGAAGAGAATATTGTGACTGGCCCAAGGTTGCCCAGTGAGGGAGTGAACTGGAGCCTCCTCCTGGTTCAGGTACTGCACACTGATAATAATAATAATAATAATAGGTAATAATCTAAACCAGTGCATGCCCTCATCTCTGTTCCCTTCCCTCTGTCTCTTATACACATCTAGATGTGTATAAGAGACAGGGCGGCAGAGAGGTCAAGGAGAACAAGAATGGAGTAGAGACAATTAGATTTAGCCACAAAAAAATTGCTGATGACACCCAGTGTGCACTCTCATTTTCATCAGACCCCGGCCTGGCAGTCTTAGTGCTTACTCGGTGTTTGGTGGCTGTGGGGGACTGGATGAGGGCTAGCCGTCTGAGGCTGAATCCTGATGGTGCTGGTGGGTAGTAGGGATGGGCGAACAGACCCGAGTTCGGAAATTTGGTTTGGTTCAGTTCGGAAATTCGGTTCGGTTCGAACGTTCGGTTCAGTTGACCAAACTATTCGAGTTCGGTCCGAACTTCAGAACAAAGTTCGGAAATTCAAACCCCATTAAACTAAATGGAATATTATCTTTTAGGGATGGGTGAACAGAGCTGAGTTCAGAAATTCGGTTTGGTTTGAAAATCGAGTTCAGTTCGGTCAACCACATTGGTCGAGTTCAGTCCAAACTCCGAACTTCCGAACCGTGTTCACCCATCCCTAGTGGGTAGGGGTAAGAGAATGGAGGCCCCCAACATTGATGAGGTGCGTCCCCAACCCCCATGTCTCTCAGGTCCGTAGTCTGGGTGTGCTCCTCAATCCTCAACTCTGCCTGGATGCTCAGGTGGATGCTGTGGCAAATGGCGCGTTTCACCAAATATATAAGCAGAACTCTGAGTTGGCTCATTTTTAAGCACCACAAATTTTGTCTGTAATTCAACCATCACTGGAAGACGGAAGTTGCAAACCCCAAGTATAGGTAAGAACAGCACATAGTTTGCACTGGCAGACAACTTGCTCAGAAGTGGGATCAGTTCAGCTGATGCAGTGTTTGCGTGTCTATGCACCCATGGCACTATGCTGGTGCTAGCCATTTATGCTCACCATTAAGTGTAGGCAACTCCACTAACGCTTTCTCCACTGTGTGTCTCTATATTCTTTTGCAAAGCTGACACCTCTAACAATTGATAGCTTTACAGCAAGAGAGTTGGGTCAGTCCTACCTTCCACTTCTAACTTGAGAACCTCTATCAGGTTTGCAAGTCTTCACAAAAGTGACAGGGAGCTTTCCTTGTTTCCCTAATTGGTAAAAATCTATGGCCTGGCACCTTCCCAAGTTCAGAAACCATGGGTGAACATAAAACATGCAACCAGCACGTAGGCTACATGCTTTGGGAGTGAGGGGAAGCTCTGACAGGGTCAGGTCAGGGCCCACAACACACATGCATCCAACTAGGCCAGTGAGCCCTCCCCAGCAGGGAAAAGACTAGATGCGTGGTTGGGCAACCCTGTGCCCTGACATGCCCCACCCCTGCCATGGTGACCAATCACAGGCAGCCC
Organism: Sphenodon punctatus; assembly: GCA_003113815.1. Lineage (NCBI taxonomy): Eukaryota > Metazoa > Chordata > Lepidosauria > Sphenodontia > Sphenodontidae > Sphenodon > Sphenodon punctatus. Next base: position 1,197,294 of record QEPC01013006.1, on the reverse strand, counting down.
CCAATCCCTGGTGGAGGCTGGTACCACTAACAGGCATTCTGGCTCACAATAAATCTGTTATAAAAATGATGCTGAAGAACAGTGTCACATTTAAATACATTTTAGGGAACAAATGTGTCTTCTAGAGCTAGAAGTCTCATTCTTCCACTTCTGTGCAAATTCTGAAGACAAATTTTGAGATACTCATGATACATGGGTAGAGATGGACAAGAATCCAAGACAGTACAATGTTGGATAATGATATCATTAATGGGGGCAGGAGATGAACTTTGTTTTTTCCCCTTAAATTTAGAACTCTCTTGATTGTGTCAAGAGAAAACAGTGCATTAAAATTAAAAATTAAAATGTACAATATGAATGAAAGCCTGTGAAGCACACAGGATGTGTAAGCACCAGCGCAGGCTCTGTAACCAAGAATATTATGGAAGGTGATTTAAAACTGTCAAACAATCAGGCCCAAGAACATGAAGAATAGAGGCCTTTGTGAAGCCTAATTGGGACTGCAGACTTGAATTCAGGAGTCCTGGGCTCTATTCCCTGGAGAATATTTATTTATATAAAATGTATATCCCGTTCCTCCTGTCCACAGGGCAGCCTGGGGCGGTGAACAACAGTATAAAAACAATAAAACAATTTAAAACAGTTAAAAATATACAATACAGGGGAACAAACCACCCCACCCCCACCCCTACCCCTCGCCAAAGGTCTGGCGGAACAGCCAGTTCTTACATAAACGTCAAAATGACAGGAGAGTGGTGGCCAACCGAGCCTCCTCCGGGAGTGAGTTCCACAGCACAGGGGCGGCCACCAAAAAGATCTAACATTGGTGGCCACCCACCTCGCCCGTGGGACCTCCAAAAAGGTTCCCACAGACGATCTCAAGGGCACATGGGGAGTGAGGCGGCCCCGCAGATAGGTAGGGCCCAGGCCGTGAAGGGCTTTAAAAGTTAAAACCAGCACCTTGAACCTGGCTTGGTGCTTTATAGGCAGCCAGTGCAGAGCCCAGAGCACCAGTGTTATGTGCTCCCTGCGGCCCGCCCCCGTCAGGAGACGGGCCGTGGGATTCTGCACCAGCTGCAGCCTCCGGACCAGCTTCTCAGGCAGCCCCACGTACAGCATGTTGCAGTAATCCAGCCTCGAGGTGATGAAGGCATGGATGACAGTGGCGATATGATGTAACTTTTCTGCCTTAGTATTATCCATGCTGCAAATGGGGAAAATAATACTTAGCCAAACTTTATAAGGTTCCTTACAATCCTGGTCTGAGAGGTGATGTATTATACACACTTACTTGTTATAGCAATTTCTATGCCACGGTACTCATCACTGCTATTGGAGTGACTCATAATTATGAAAGACACAATATTACCTCATAAATTTCAAATACCAATGCAAAGCATTATTACTGTTATTTACTGCTTGGCCACGCTATTACAATTACACAGTTTGTGCCATATTTCAAAGGCAGATACAGGGTGCTGCAGAGCCAATTCATGAATGTTTGAGAGATGCCTTTGTGGCATAGCTTTGAAATTGCAGTCCTTAAGCTTTCCCTGTACTTCAGGATGCTAATGTGATCCTGACATTAACACCTGTTTACATGACTTTAATCAATGAGGGCTTGTTCCTGGGAGGTGCCACATGCTCTATTCAGAACTCCTGTGATGAAAATTCAGCATTTACCCATGTGCTTCAGCTTCACTAAAAAGGCTAACATGTTCAGCACCTTGCATGACAAAACCCTGAGAAATAAACAAATTGCACTGCTAGGAAACAGCAATCTGTGCCATCTGATCTGTGGGGCAAAAAAAACCCCATTTCCATCCACAGGAAATGTGTACATTATTGAAGAACGTTATGCTCCCACTTCTCATTTTTCATGTAGTAAGAAAAAATGTAGCAGATGGAATGAATCTTAAGAGCTCCAGTGTCTTTGTATTTACCTTCTTCCCAAAAATTTAACAAGCACATTGTAGGGATTTTTTTTGTTGTGATTTAGCCAGTGTTAAAAAAAGGTAGAATACAAAAATGACAAGAAAATTAAGACCTACAGATCTGTGGTACCAATATATAAGTGGCTTTTATATAATATCAGTAATAATCAGAAGCTCTTCTCCTTCAAACCAGGGCAAGGAGATGTCCTGCTCTTTCCCGGCCTGTACTGGGAATAGCTAAATACCATCTTAATAGCGTGGAAAGCACTGCAACCCCTCCAAATTAAAAAATGATCAACGGTTATGAAAAGCCATGATTGGAAAAGCAAAGATAACAACAGATAAGAAATGAGCAAATCACAGAGCAAGAAAACATCTTGTAAATAAATGTAACGACAATGGAATTACTGTCAAATCAAATTACACAAATTACAGGTCATAAACAGCAGCGCCAAAGCTGCCCGATTGATTACTCAAAACGAAATGAGAAACAACAGAAGGAAACCTCCAGCATACTAAATACCTACTCATCAAATACATGCACCTCATCAACCTCCTAAAGTCAGCAAGAGTCAGACCCTATGTGTAGTCTGTCCTGTCTGTAGGAGGCTTGTACTAGTTGACAAGAGCCAGATAAATAAACCAGAGGATGCACTAAAGAAGTCCACAACCATAAAAGTCACCTGTTTGTTCACATACTCCTTCATCTTTATGGTCAGGAAGGATCAAAATGATCATCTAGTCTCACCTCCTGCTTGACACAGGAATTTTGACCATTCGCTCCTGAGCTATATGACATGTATTACAGAGCAGGTCTCTAAATCCAAGAATTCCAGTGATGGAGAGTCTATAGTGTTCCTGGATAAGCTGGCAATAGAGACAAAGTAGTACAGCGATATCTTTTATTGGACCAACTACAGTTGAACGTATGCAAGCTTTGGGACCTCAAAGGGTCCTTTGTATTATTATTATTATTATTATTTTATTATAAGCATTTATACAGCGCCAGCGATGTACCTGGTGCTTTACAAAGAATATGATAGACACGGTCCCTGCCCGAGAGCTTGCAATCTAAAGACAGGGGGAGGGGAGACAGGGAAGGGGGAACAAAGGGGAGACAAGGGATGCAACATTCATGAGGATGCAAGAACTCAGGTACATATTCTTGGCTTGGTTCCAGTAAGTTGGGAGTTTACAGGTAACAGGTGGGGGATAATCCTGGGTGGGGATGGTTAGCAGGAGTTAAGAAAGGCGGAGCAGAAGAGGTGGGTTTTGAGGAGGGACCTGAAGGGGTGGAGGCAAGGTGAACGAGGGCAGGGAGGGAGTTCCAGGCGTGCGGGGCAGCGAGGGAGAAGGGACGAAGGCGGTTGGGGCAGCAGGGGTGAGGGAGGGGATGGAAGAGGAACAGAGTGGTCGAGCAGGGGTTCGGAGGGAGATCAGGACAGAGAGGTAGGGGGGAGCGAGGTTGTGAAGGGCTTTGTAGGTGAAGATGAGGAGCTTGTGCAGAATATGCTCAGGAAGGGGGAGCCAGTGGAGAGAGGAGAGGAGAGGCTGAACATGGTCAAAGCGACGGGCTAGGTGGATGATCTTGGTAGCAGAGTTTTGAACAGAGATGAGGGAAGCAAGGTGAGAGCGGGGAAGGCCAGCGAGGAGGAGGTTACAATAAGATATCCCTGTACTATATTTGGGACCAACACGGCAACCTTACTTTCTCTACAGGATAGCTTGGTCCAACGTTAGAGAGCTTCAGCTGATTTATTTATTTATTTAAATTTATATGCCACCCTTCCCATAAAGGCTCCCACTGCATCTGGTGCTGTGCAAACGCAAAACAAAAAGACTGTCCATGACCCCTCAAAATTGCAATCTACATACAAGACAGCAGGACATTATAAGATACACACATGAAGAACAAAACGTCACAGAAGACAGGTAGTGGCCTCAACACACCTAATTAGAAAAGGCATTGACTCAAGGACCAAAAATATGTCAGAGCTTCTAATCCTACAACACAGCCACAAAAGTTTATCATTGACTTCTGCTTATTCTGCCTTTCCCTTTGAAACCACTTTTTAGGCCCTCGGCTGAAGCTGACTTCTTGACTCTCTTCAAATCCACTCGTAAGTGCTTGATCACTTACGAGTGGTTTTGAAGAGAGTCAAGAAGTTCGTTTCAGCCAGAGGGCCTAGAAAGTGGTTTCAAAGGGGAGGGCAGAATAAGAGAAGGATCTAGTGCACACGGAAGCAGACACAGAGAGAAACCTGGTACCGGGGGAACAGTTTCCAAAGGCAAAAGCTTACACGTTTTACTTGGCAAGATAATGGGATTAGTCACATTACTAAATACAGTACTATTCTTTGTTTATGAGTATGCCTGTGGTGTGCTAGGTGCTTTCCAGACACACACAAGCAGGATTAGGACAAACCACTCTTTACAGTTCTGAAAAGAAAAATGTTCGGAAAGGGAAATTTTGTGCTAGTGATTTATTTACCCTTTACCCTCTTTCGTCTTCCCTTTTGCTTCCTACTCTCTCTTTTCCCCTCTCTTCAGCTTTCTGATTTGCCTTTGTGCGATCTTCCCAGAACTATAAAGCTGGTCAGTATGACAGTTTTCCCCAAGACAGAGAAATCACCATCCTTTTGAGAAAAGGAGAGGGCCAGGGCCCCTTTTTATTTAACATTTCAATATTTGACTCTTCTAGCGAAATCTTTTTTTTCCCCTTCTGAATTCTGCTTGTGCAAGGCATCCCACAATGGTTCGTCAAAGAACTAGTTACTGAAGAGAAAGTGATAACAAGAAAGTGATAACAGAAGGATAAGATTTAACACATATACTAAAGGATTGCTCACCAACCAATACTCAGTAAAAGCCTGACATTATTAATGCTGAGGAAGGAAATTAACTGGCCTTGGTACATCCACCCCTAGGGAGAAAGTGAACTTGCTCTAAGCACATTGCACAGAAAATCTGTTTCAAGCCACAAGGAGTCCTGGTATGTTACTTACATCAATATTTTTACCCTTATATTGTTGGGGATCATAGAGCAAACTAATAAGCTTTAAGCATGCGATCATATTAAATGAACAATGACAACCTCAATATATCACCCTGTCATTCGTCCAGTTGGGAGAGTTAAGTTCATAAAGCGTAGATAGTTAAATAATTGCTAGAAGTCTCCCCCCCCCCCCCAATCTTTGCCTGTACTGCACTGAAGCTGCATTTTCCTGTGATGGTCTGCAATAAATTACATGAAAGAAAGAGAAACAAATATTCTCCAGTTCAACTTCCCTAGTAGCAAAGTCCACAGTTCACCTAAATCTTCGAATCCTCAGGTGGACAAAAGTGTTCTTTAACGTACCTGTTTTATTTTTAAAATAAAATTGTCTTTTAAATGTATGAGGCTTGTTGAAGGGGACAAGGTGTACAAAGGCAGAAAGTGCAGATTCAGCCGAATAAGCTGCTAAATGCAATAAATAAGTAATGAGAAGAAGCCAAGGCCTTGGAAGACATGCGGACAAAGATGTGGAGATCACCCAGGAGAGCTGCCTCCCAGTAGGGAAGGGAGTAGGGAGCTACAGATTCGGATCCCATACTGACACATCCAGCACAAAGAACAGAAAGCAGAAATCTGCCACTTCTCAAGGCAGTGCCAGTAGATCAAAGTCTGACCACAATAATTTGTAAGTCATCTCTTAATGTCCCGAATCCTCTGCTCCTGGATGTGCCCAATGGACCCACAAGCCCATCACCATGAGAAAAAAAATGATTTTTATATAGTACCAGCAATGTACCTCACTCTGCACAATCAGACTCGGACTGCTTTTAGACAGGCACAGCGCACACGCGGCATATCAAGGTATTTAATTTGCGGTTTTAAAAGAATGCGCGATTGGCTAGAATGTGCGAGATGTTGTGTCTAAACCCCACAAGCAGGATTTTTACGCATGGTGTGATTTCACGCTGTGTGTGCACCATGCATGTCTAAAAGCGGCCCCAGTCTAAATTGTGGAACTTTGAGTTATCTGCATAATCTTGGTCTGTTGGTACCTTTGTGGGGCCCAGATCTCATGAGATTCACCTGAACCAATCAGTGTTAGAACAAAAGCACCATTCTGAACAATGAGCTGACCCTGCTGGATGTCTAGAAAGCCAGAGACCTGCGACAGGACACAGCAAGCTGTTGGTCCTCCAAGGAGTAATTTTCAGTGAAGTGTGATCTTTTTTTCATGTAGCTAGTGACTGTGGCAGAAGCTGAAAGAAATTTCAGCAGACTGACACTCATTAGAAACTGCAGACAGTCCACTCTGGCACAGAAATGCTTAAGTCATCTTACTGTTTTGTCTACTGAGGGTGAAAAATCTACTCAGAAGAAAAATAGAATTTAGTAAAGACTCAGTGAAAAAAACCAGAAAAGGTATCAGCAACAAGGCCTAGCTAGCTATGCTATTTCAGAAATTATTTTTTTTCTCCCATTAGTATGATTGGGTGGGCTGGAGGCCAGTATTATGAGTTTACTGGCCTGAGCCCAGCAAATTGTGGCTTGGGGCCTGACAATGTGCTGCAATCAGCAAGACCAACTGCAGCAAACTTGTGGCACCCTGCAAAGCTATTGGAACTCTGACTGGGGCAGCTAGAGATGAGCTAATGTTACAGAATGAATCCCATCATGCCTTGCAAACCAGGGACCCAATTTAAGTCAGGACTTCCCAAAGTGTGGGTTCAAAACCCAACGGGTTGCAACACCTGCAGAGTAAAGAAGGAAGACTCCTGTTGTCATGGTGACAGATGTGGCTATGTCACTCTTGCTGGCTGGTTTCCCCAGCTTTGCTGGCTCGTTTCTCGGAGCTTGCCTGGGGAGGGGCGGAGCCATAACTGCCGCCTCCTTCCTGCCCTCTTTTCTCCACATATGCGGAATGGAACCTGCCTTAGCCAAAATGGGAGGAATTCAGTGAAGCAGGGAGGGAGGTCAGAGAAGCAAACCGGGCAGGCAGAGGAGTAGAGGACAGGACAGAGGGCAGCAGATAGGAAGGCATAAGACAGAGACAGGGGAGTCAGACGAGGAAAAAGAAAGGGGGAAGAGGGAAACAAGGTGTAAAGGGGGCACCTAATACTACAAGAATTTTCTTTCTTCATTTTCCTCGAAGGAGTTCCCTTGTGGGGTTCCGCAGGGTTCCATCTTCTCCCCACTTCTGTGCAATATGTATCTGCGGCCTCTGGGTGAGATCATTAGGAGATCCAGAGTGAAGTGCCATCAGTATGCTGATGACTTTCTCTCTCTCATCTGACCCAAGCCCTGCAGTCTCCGACCTTACCAGGTTCCTGGCTGTTACTGGGGACTGGATGTGGGTGAGCCAACTGAAGCTGAATCCAGACAAGACTGAGGTGACAATGGCTGGCCGGTCTTGTGACCTGGGGGACATAGGGGAACCTGTTATTTATTTTATTAACTTATTTCACTCTTTATATACTGCCCCCTCCTGCCCAATGGCAGCTCAGGGTGGTGAGCAACACACAGAGATACAAAATACAAATATATAAAAAATATTATAAAACTGAACCATAAAAATAGCAGAAACCCGAGGAAAAACAACAATCCCCCCCCCCCAAAACCAGAAGAACCCCCCACCCACCCACTACCGCCCCCCTCACCAAATGCCTGGTGAAACAGCCAGGTCTTACATTGTCTACGGGAAGGGAGATCCAGAGAGAGGTGAATCTCTACCGGGAGGAAGTTCCATAGCTGCGGCGCAGCCACTGAGAATGCCCTCTCAAACATCGCCATCTGGGGGGACCTCCAAGAGGGCATCCCTGGCCGACTGCAGGGGCCAGTCCAGGACACAAGGGATGAGGCGGTCACGCAGGTATGTGAGGCCCAGACCATATAGGGCTTTAAAGGACACCACCACCACCTTGAATCAGGCCCAGAAGACTACAGGCAGTCAGTGCAGAGAACAGAGCACCGGTGTTATGTGTTCCCGGCCGCCCGGCCCCACAAGGCGTCCAGCCTCTTTTACTCACTCAGGTTTGCAGTCTTGGGTGTTCTTGGATCCACTGCTGTGCCTGGATGGCCCGGAACACTTTTCACCAATTACAGCTGGTGAGAAGATTGCAATCTGTTTTGTCAGACTCAGGTTTGGCCAGTCATCCATGCCTTTGTAACCTCAAGGCTAGATGACTGCAACGTACTCTACTTGGGGCTGCCCTTGACAACTGTTTGGACATTGCAGTTGGTGTAGAATGCAATAGTCCGTCTTCTGTCTGGGGGGGAGGGGGGTGTCGCTGGGAGCACATTACACTAACTTTCCATGCACAATTCAAGTGGGTGTGACCTACGAAGCCCTAAACGTCATGGGCCCCAGGTGTCTGAAAGATCTCTTCTTTCCTTATGCTCTGGTGCAGCCTCTGAGGTTGATTGAGGGCACCCTCCTGTGAGTACCAACTGCCCATGAGGTTTGTACAACTAGGGCGTGCAGAGAAGCATTCTTGATGGCTGCTCCACAATTCTGGAACTCCCTCCCTTTGGAGATCCGAACCAGCACATCTTCTGGAAGAGATGTAAGACTTTCTTGTTTGGCCAGGTGTTTGGTGGGGTGTGATAGGGTGGGGTGGAGGAGTTTGGGAGAGGGTTGGCGTGTAGGGGGGCTTAGAGGCTTTTGACTGTTTTATATATTTATATAAGTTTATACGTTTTTATCTCTTTGTAAGCCACCCTGAGCCTTTGTGGGAAGGGCTGGGGGGGGGTGGGAGGGGGAAATTGAACTAACATACAAATAAATAATACATTAAAATATGAGTAAAATAATAATTGCAACATATGTAAATAAAGTACCAGTATGGTCTTCAGAAATTGATTTCAAACATTATGATAGGAGGATGGGGGGAAAGGAAGGGGACCTCCAGCTTCCAAGGTGTACCAGGCCCCAAATTTCTCTCAACAGGTCTGCCCATAAGCAGGGTCTCCATCACAGCAGGCTTAGCAGCAGTTTGTGAACCATTCTCAACACTGGGTCATGCACACTGACTCCAGTGTTTGGAATTACTGGAGGAACGTGTAGTAAAGTCTGCATCCATGGAACCAGACTCTCAGCTTGAGTAAAATAAATTAACTCCAGGACAAAGGTTAGCTTTTACCAACTTGGGTGCCTAAAGTTCAGCACATAGCTAAAAGTGGCCAAGATATCAAAGGTGCTGAGAATCTATTGGTGCCAATGGGAGCAGTAGCTGCTTGGCCCTTCTAAAAATAAGGACACTTTTTATTTGGGTGTCCTATTATTTATTTATTTTTCAACATGTAACCCCACATTAAAATAACCCAACAATAAAAACCCCATCCTAACCTAACCCAACCCACCCATCCTGTCTCCATCAGCAAAGGCCCAGAGGAACAGCCAGGTCTTACACTGTCTACGGAAAGAGGGGAGGTCTACGGCCAGGTGGACCTCCAATGGGAGGGAGTTCCACAGCCGTGGAACGGCCACCACGAATGCCCTCCTCATGGTCAACATCCGGGAAACCCAGGGGACCTCAAGGAGGGTCACCGCAGAGGCCGATCCAGTATTCAGAGGGGGAGGTGGTTCTGCAGATAGGTGGGGCTGTTTAGGGCTTTAAAAGGTCAAAACGAACACCTTGAATTGGACCTGGAAGACTATTGTCAGCCAGTGCAGAGAATGGAGCACTGGAGTAATGTGCTTGTAATGACTTGCTCCCTTAAAGATATGAGCCACTGCATTCTGCACCAGCTGCAGTCTCCAAACTGTCACCCGGGGTAGCCCCACGTAGAGTGTGTTACAGTAGTCTAATCTTGAGATAATAAAAACATGGATGATCGTAGCCAGGTCCAAGACACACGGCCTGTTGACATACCAGATGTAATTGGTAGAATGTGCCCTTTGCCACAGCTGCCACCTGGACATCCAGGTGGAGCTGTGCATCAAGGAACACCCCCAGACTACTGACTTGAGATACCAGGGGAGGACAGACCCCATCAATGATGGGGACCATCACTCCCCCGGCTTTCCCCACAACCATCACTTCCGTCTTGTTGGGATTTAACTTCAAGCGACAGCCCTCATCCAGTTCCCCACAGCTTACAGGTAAGCACTGAGACTGCCAGACCTGGGTCTGATGAAAAAAAGAGAGATAATTGGGTGTCATCAGCATATTGATGACACCTTACACCAAACTCTGATGACCTTCCCCAAGGGCTGCATATACACATTGAACAGGAGAGGGGATAAGACAGAACCTTGCGGAACGCCACACGTGAAATCCAGGGGAGAAGATGAATAATCACCCAGCACCACACGCTGAGTTCTCCCAGCCAGGAAGGAGCGGCACCATTCAAGAACAGTCCTGCCCACCCCTACCCAATCCCGCAACCAAGTCACGAACAACTCATGATCAATGGTATCAAACGCAGCCGAGAGATCTTAATAGAATCAACAGGGTCGAATGACCCTGGTCCAACTTTCGGGAGAGGTCATCAACGAAGGTCACAAGCACAGTCATGGAGTCAGCTGCCTACCTTTAAGCCCCCGTTTGAAAATGTTAGGCTTGTTCGCTAAAATGTGTTGGTGTGATGCACAGCACAAATGTCAAATGATATGGGGGGAAATTCCTCACTTACTTTACCATGCCCAGGAAAAGCAACAATGCTTTGTCTCTGCTTGCATTGTCAGCACCTGATGGTGCTCTAGAGATTAATGGGCCTGCTCTGTTATGTTAATACCTGGCTGCTCATTAATAGAGCTGTCCCCTTTCCGTCCAGGGGGACAATTGATAGCTGAAATTCTGACACTGGCAGCGGAAAGCCCTTTTCTCTGTCCCTCAAGAGGAAAAAGCCTATAAATAGATTTATTTTACCATGGAAATAGAAAAGAGCCCGTGGTGCATTAATTTTTCATTTGGAGAGGATATAAACAGGTTGCATGTTTAAGTAATTTACTTAGAGTCCTAGAAGAGCTAATGTCCTTTTTCCCCATTCAACTCATTCATTTTTGTGAGAAATAGATTCCTGCCAGTGCCTGAGCAGTTTCCAATGGGTGTATTTATACAGGTTTGGTGGAAGCCCAAGCCAATAAACTCTAACAATCAGCTTTCCTTCTATCACGATCAGCTTAGTCAGAACTGAAACAGCATGCCTAGTGAGAAGAGAGGAGTCTTCCTTCAAGACTGATGTGTGCCACAGCTGTGGAGGAAGCACCCTGCAAATCTCTCCTTTGGGATTAAGAGATCATTATGGTGATGCTGTTTATGGAGCTCATCTGTGCTCCCACCCCGACTACTGCTGAATGCTCAGGTATCACTGCTCACTTATGCCACTTTTACAAAATCTTTAGCTAGCAAAGAAGATGCAATCATTTCTTAGGAACCTCAGCATGGTCATTCGTGCCTCCAGGATGTATTCCTGTTGTGTGATCTGTCCAAAGTTGCTGAAGAACACTCAGAAGCTAGTGTAGAAATATGGCAGTCCAGCAGCTCAGCAGAGTGGGTTGACAGGGGACTTGACACCCGAGGTCAGGTTATTGCTCTGGTTTCCCATCTGCCTTCAAGTGATATTCCAAGGAGCAAATTTAATCTAACACACCCTACATTGTCTGAGATCTGGCTGTCCCCTGTCTTTGCTTACACTGTGCACTGGCATGAAAGTACAGATCAGTTGAGGCACTTCTGTCCTGAAATGTGTACTCCTGAAAACTGAGGGAGAGCATGCTCAGCAAAGATCCATTATTTGTGGAGTCCGATCCACCTTCAGTGCTTAGAACAAGATTCACCTCCTGCTGAGCATTCATGCCATCTTTGCCTACTTTATGGGAAGAGATGGTTGTTCCTTTAAATGGGTTCTGTGATTGTTTTTGTTGAATTGTATTTTGGTATTTTATATTTTTGTGAGCCGCTCTGAGCCTTCAGGGAAGGATGGGGTAAAAACGTTAAATAAATAAATAAATAAATAAATAAATAAATAAAACTCTTTCTTTACAAGCCACCAGAACCCAGACATTACAGCACTGTGTGTAGTTAGGCCTTGTATGTTGTTTATGTTTACAGTAAGAATGCTTATTTGTGCTTGTGTGATTTCCCATTTAATTTTTGTTGTTACATAAAAGAGCAAATGTACAACACATGTGGCTTGTTCCCATGAGCAAGGGCAGTTATTCTGGAGGAGTTACTCTGGAGTAACTTCTGTTCCCAGAAGCAGGAGTTGAATAGTTCTTCTCCTCTCCCTGCTTGGGCACTTGCTTTCCACTTCCAGTGTTGTCCAAGAATATCACGGGCCCACTGTGAGGGCTGGTGCGTGTTAATGTGCACCCACGTTGCTGCAGCTCATTAATTAGGTTTGCCTGCAGTCTCGCCCACATCCAGGTCTGCCAGCACCATAGAGTTGTACCTAGCACGGCTGCTGGTGAAAGAAACTCTCTCAACTGACAAGAGGCTCTATGAGAACAGACCGCAAGGGAGCAAGAGAGCTTTGATGAGGAGAGAAGTCTTTCCTGGCCATGACTCCCCTTTCCGTCAGAAGCAGCACGTGCGCATGCTCAGGCAGCTGCAAGACGAGAGGAGAAAGCAGGAGGTGCTGGAAAGACCTCTGGAGGATCTGTGCCTGCATTCCTCTTTCCGTTTGGGAAGGGAACTGAGGGAGGGGAAAGGCTCCTCTGGAGAATCCACAGGGCTCCTGAGCTACCCTCGGTTCCTTTCCCAAATGGAGAGAAAAGATCCTCTAGAGAAAGTCCTTCCTGCACCTCACCCCCACTCTTTCCTCTTGCAGCTGCTTCTCCGCTGAAGAGGCACAATTGCTCTCTCTGCCTGAACGCATGAGCGCTGCATGGAAAGGGGTCACAGCCAGGGAAGAAGTCTTCCCTGGCTGTGACCCCCCCCCCCCAAGGATTGGGGAGAGGGAAAGTGCCGAGTGTTGACATATGAGATGTGGGGAGGGGGCTGTCCATTTATTAGCTCTACATGCTAAAAACGTGAGTGGTAGTTGCCCAGACCGAACACAGACTCCAGCGGGCTATTGTCTCATTTGAAAACACCCAGAGACACTGCCCCGCTAGAGAAGAGAAACACAAAAGCAAGGAAAACAGAAGGCTTCTGGGAAAGGGTAGTGGCGGTAACTACCACCCTCATTACCCTCTGTGACATGGCAGGGTTCCTGAGGCATAAGTCCCTTCCGGATCAGACCCCTAGACTTTGGCATTCACCCAGGAATTCCACTTCTATACTGACTCTATAGGCAGGGCCCCGATTTTCCCACGGAATTTTTTTTAAAAAAATCCCATGGGAGTCTGGGAGGCTCGGGGCCCGATTCTGTGCCTCTCCACACTGGTGCATGTGCGTGCATATGTGCCAGGGCTTTCCCTCTCCCCGCCCTCCAGCCTCGCAGGGCCAGCCTCCCATCCCTCCCCCGCAGGCTGCGTTGGAGGTGGGAGTGAGGCTGCCAGGGCTTGTTTCTTCCCCCCTCCCCTCCCACCCTTCTCAGCCTGGCAAATGAAACAAACACACCTAGCAGCAGTGGCACCGGTAGCAGCTTCTTCCAACGCTCTTCAGCCGCTCCTTCTGGTAGGTGTGTTCATTTCATTTGCCAGGCTGGGAAGAGGGGGAGGGAGGGAGGCAAGCCATGGTAGTCCCCTGCCCACCCAACGCAGCCTGGCCAGGGGTGGGGGAAAGCCCCAAAGGCTTATTTATCCCTGTTCCCCCCCCCACACACACAAACTCCTGCCCCTGTCTCCCCAGTGCAGGCTGGAAATTCTGCTCTAGGAGAAGCGGGGCAGGAGATTCCCTGCGGGGAGGAGGAGGAGTTTGCGGTAGGTCCATGAACTGCAGAGCCGCATTTGGCTCAGGGCGCTGTCTATAGGGAATTAGCATACCAGTCTCACACAACTGTAGAATAACCCATCTTTACTGGTAGTTCTCCATCAGTTCACAGGCATGTAGTCCATACACAGTTTCTTATAGCCTACAGCACATATGCCCATAGTTCATATAAAAGGTCCCCATCTCCAATATAGTGTCCCCAGCTCAGTCAGGTAACAGTCTTCTGGCTGAGTCACTCACAGCTCCAGGCCTTCCACACTTCTCCAGAACCCTGGACAGCAGCCCAGTTCTGGGACCTCGCTTATCCCTTGTCAGGCGTACCAGCTTTCTTCAGCACTATGGCTAAAGTCCACGCTTACAGATCTGGGGGAGGGATGCGTTTATGGCCCCAGCCAGACACAGATGGAACGGAAGCCCTCTCTGGCTTCCCTTCTCTTGTGTAGTTCCAGTGGGAGTGGTTAGCCCTTCAGGCATCAGCCCTTAAAGAGCCAATAGGCAGCAACGCCCTCTATAGTCTCCTTAGGGGTTTTCTCCCCTGCTTTAGGGCTGGCCTCACCAGGCTCTTCTCCAGATGTTCCAGCTGGTTCTCTGGCACACCCCAGCCTCCCCGCAACCTGAGGTTGGTGCTCTTAAAGGGGCAGCAACCCAACAGGCTGCTCCCTGCCACACCCTCCGGTAGGGAAGGCCACCCTTCCCAGAGCAGGATCTAGAGCTTAAATGAATATCTGCATGGAATACTGAGTTTGATTAATTTTGGCTACTCAGATCATTTCGAACAAAGCAGCGCTGTTTGCCTCCCACTCCATTTTCCAAAACAAATATTCAATTTAAGTATATCATTTCAGCTGTTTGGGGTTACTTCAGCATTTCACTTCAAATTATTATTTCAGCCCAGGTATTTTGGTTGATTCTGTAGTGTTGTTTAGTGTTATTCTTAAGTGACTGAAATACCAAAATAAAACATGGACTAACTAAAAATAACTAAAACGAAAGTATGCGAAATAACAGTTATGCAAATTTAATTTCAGCACACCATTATTCAGATATTAAGAGGGCTATCCAAACACAAGAATTATCATCACAAATACAGAATTGGCTATTCGCCTCAGGAGGAAGCTCCCTCCCTACTTTAACCTTGTTTCTTTTGGAGGTAAGTGCTTTCCCTTTAAGCCCCCTTCTTGTGGAAACGAAGGGAAAGTAAGATAGAAGTCACTCACCTCCAGCAAAAGCGCTCATGTTAATAAGCTGTAGTACTCAATCTACAGGGTTTCTGTAAGTGGTGGTGACTGAAAAGGGGCTGCCTACTACAGCTGGTTAATGCAGGTGTTGGGTTTTTATTGAGTAGATCTGCATCCAGAGAATATGGAAAGGGGCAAATAACACATTTTAAAACTTTAACAATCCAAAACCAAGCATAGGAATATTCCTTCATGTACAAAAACACAATGGAACTGCGGTTGGATGAATCAGATGCTTTTCCTGTGTTCCCATTCACTGCAGATATGAGAAAAGAGACCCCCCCCACAAGTTTTGTTTGGCAATGCAGTAAGACAAGATTGGTGAACACTATTTTAGCTTATAGTATAGAGACCGGCTAGAGTTAAAAACAAAACATCAACAGAAAATCTTTAACAAAGGTCAAGATATAACAGAAAATTAGATTAAAAGAGAGAAACTGAAAATAGTAACTCTCAAGAGAGCAAGAGCTGGGGAGGTATTAACCAATTAAACTGGATTCAGAGCACAAGCTTCAAATTATTCTGCAATCATTATCCCCCTTTTGTGAGCAAGTGTGAGTTAAGCATCTCAGTGTAAAGGTGATTAATAATAAATTAGCAAAATTAGGCAATGGAAAATAATGGCGATAAATATCAATTAATGATGGTATTTTAAAATTGAATAAATAATCCTATCACCACCCTGATAACTTTGCTTCCTTCTCTCTCTTTTGTTAGATCTTTGCAGAACAGGCAACTTCATCCTATGTTTTTGTACAGCACCTAGCTAGCATAATGAATGCCCTGATGAGATAACAACAATGAATCATAATACTAGTAATTATTTATTTATGTATTTAATTAATTAATTCATTTATTCATTCAAACTTATATGCCGCCCGTCCCATGGCGGCTCATGGCGGCTTAAAATCATTAAAACCCCTAAGACATAAAAACCCCATTCCCCACCCCAGAAGTCCTATCCCTAACCCCCCATAAAACTTCTCTCCCCTCAACTGCACACAACCCCCAACCAACCCCAATCCCTATCTGCGCCTGCTAAGTGCCTTACCAAACAAAAAGGTTGTGCATTGCTTCTGGAAGATGCTCAGACTCTGGATCAAGCGAACCTCCAAAGCGAGTTCCACAACATTGGGGCAGTGACCGAGACTGGAAACCTTGGGTGGAAATGATCATGTCATCTTGGAATGATATCAAGGAAAGGGAAAGCTGAGCATAGTCTGACATGTATCCTGGAAGTAGTAAGGGGGCTACTAGTATTCAAACGGATCATTATCAGTTTGACAGGTCATGTGGGGTCCTACATCAGCAGAAGTCCCGCCCTTGCCGCCCGGAAGTCCTGCCTTGGGTTGGAAGTGACATGGGTAGGCGGAAGTGATGAAGAAGGGGGTAATGCTTCTGGGTCAGGCTGAACCCAGAAGTTCCTACCACTTGACTTTGGGGGCTCTGCTTGTGGGTCACGGGGTGGCTGGAACCCAGCCTTCCTGAACCCACAAGGTCCTTTCAAGAAGGCCATGTCATGTCTCTATGAACTCAGGAGAGTGAGATGGACAAGTAGGCATGGGTTTTGTGAGGATCAGAGCTACTTTATGGTGTGGGGTTTGGGGTAGCGGGAATTGCAGCTAGTGGGATGTGTAACCCCTCTACGAGCTCAGCTGACTGAGCTGAACCATTCAATGTAGGGTTCTTCATCCTAGCCCACTCCATTTTGGAGGAAATTGGTCCAATGGGGTGGGGTTTCTGGGGTAGGATAAGTCACAGAAAGAGGGTCATGTGAGGGTTCAAATGACGCAGGAGTGTGAGATGAACCAATCGGCAAAGGTTCCATCATTCTAACCTGTCCCATTGCTGAGATCTGACCTAGGGTGTGAAAGAGGTGTGTGCACAGTCAGAATTGGCTAAAGGGGGTCATGTGTATCAACATACCAATACTGTATTGGTAATTGGAGTGGGGAGAGAGGGGCACCTTGGATAGCAATGGGGGGCCGCAGGACTTTTCCTCCTTTCCCTCCTTCCCCCCCACCCTTCCGGGGGTGGCGCTGGGGGAGGGCACCTGCCGGGCCACTCCCCATATCATCGGGGGTGGCCGGAGGCATGTGCCGAAGGGGCACATTCAAAGGGGAGTGCCCTTTGGCTGTGCCCGGAGGTGGAGGGGGTATTGTTTGGGGGAGAGAATATGCAGATACTGCTGGCAAAGTGTGTGAGAATATCTTCCCCACCCCCGGTGAGAGAGGGGGAGGAGATAAAGGAGATTGACCTTCCTTGGTGGCAGCAAGAGAGGGAGGAGAGTGGGAGCTGTGTTCCGGGTGTGGTTAGGAAGCAGCAAGAGTGGTCATGGTTTGGACTAGAGGTGGGACCCCGGGCCCATTACCGGCTACCAGATTTACCGGTATACCGGTACCGGATTTATTTAATTGATTTCAATGGGGCGCTGTGTCCCCATTGAAATCAATGAAATAAATTTTTAAATGGCTGCAATGCAAAAGGAATCCGGTACCCGGACCGGATTACCGGGTCGAATCCGATAATGCCGGTACGCCCGGTACCGGCATTATCGGATACCGGATTTTACCGGTTTCCCGCCCCTAGTTTGGACCACCAGTATGTGAAAGAGGTAATAAATGTTAGGGGCACTAAGTATGTATAATATGTGCAGTTGTCATGTAGGAAGCTAGTAGCTGCTGGGTTGTTGATAATATATATTATTTTTCAATACTATGGACTCTTGTGTAATTAATGGCAGGTGTGAGGGAGGTATTGTATTTGAATTTGTATTTTGAAATAATTTTGTAGTTATTTGTAGAGTTGGGTGGCAATGAGGAAATAATAATTGGGGATATGTTATTTATATTGTATTGTATTTGTATTTGTGTCCTCTGCGTAGGAATTATTCCCTTAATGATTATGTTTTTCAATTAATGAATTGGGGGAGAATGGAATTAGTAATTATGAGATGAGAGTTTTCTCCCTCCTGGTGAGAGCGGGAGGTGGGAAAGGGTTGAGGGCCTCTTCCCTGGTGACAGCAGGGCAGGGGATATGGTAGTGGATGTAGGGGAATAGGTTTGAGAGTAATGTGAAATGGAATTATTGAATTGTAAAATTTGGTTATTTTGTATTGTAATGAGTGTATTGATTTCATGTGGTTTTTGTTGCTGTGAGCCGCCTCGAGCCGTCAGATGGCAGGAGAATGTGGGATAGAAATTAAAGGATGATGATGATGATGCGGTCTCAAACCGCTCACCGCACCACCTGTGACCAATTTGAAAAGTTTTGGGAGCCTCTAGGGGTATGAAAGAGGGGGCTGCCGTTTTCTGACACAGAGAGCGATTTTCTGACAGAGAGCAGGGAGCTGATCGCTACCACTTACATGGAAAAACTGAAATGGCTTTACCGTTGGGGTGCTACTCCCTTTGATCTTGTTAAAAGATTTCAGATGGCTGAAATCTCAGAGCCAGATATTGAGCCCATGGACACACAACAGGCTGAAGACCCTGTGGTAAGTTGCAGTGAATTGGTGGGGGTGAGGGAGAAGGGAATGAGCATGAAGGGGGGTGGGGAAATACTGACACAGGAGCTGATTTGGGTTTTTTATCGTTTGTTTCAGGTCAACTCTGACTTTCTAAAGGCTTTTTAAAACCTGAAGTTGGGAGATCCTGTGGGGGTAAACGTATCTTGTGTTTCCTGCTTTTGCAAGTGTTCAAGAGGAGGTGACCAGGTGGATTGCTGTAAAAAGAAACTAGCAACACCAGAAGAATAAAAACTTTAAAAAATGTATTTGAAATGTCTTTGGTAGTCATTGGTGTTTTCTAGCAGGGCATGCTGGAAGCATGTCTGCACATGAGGACTTGCTAAGGGAGATCTATTACACTCCAGGAGAACCTGGAAGTTTGGTAGGGGTGAATCCTCTTTTTCAGGCTGCTATAAAGCACAGTAATACCTTGTCTAAGAAAGAGGTGGTTTCATGGCTTTTGGACCAGGATGCCTATACCCTGCACAAACCTGCATGCAAGCATTTTAAAAGAAACAAAACAATCATGTCAGGAGTGGACACCCAATGGCAGAGCGATCTCATGGATATGCAAGCGTTCTCAAAGTACAACATCAAGTACATCTTGACCATTATAGACATCCTGTCTAAATATGCCTGGGCCTTAGGTTTGAAAGACAAGATGGGCGGTGAAGTGGTTAAGGCCTTTGCAGACGTTTTCAGGGAAGGGAGGATACCCAAAAAATTACAAACAGATCAGGGTAAAGAATTTTTAAATTAGGCATTCCAAAATTTACTCAGACAGCATGGGGTGTACCATTTTGTGACCAACAACCATGTGAAGGCAGGGGTGATGGAGAGTTTTAACAGAACTTTAAAATCCAAGATGTGGCGGTATTTTACAGCTCGCAACACCTTTTGCTATACTGATGTCCTGTGTCAGCTCATCAAGAGCTATAATCACAGTTACCACAGATTCATATGCAGGAGCCCTGTATATCTGATCACGGAGGCCTATGTACAGACTGACAGATTACAAAGGTGAAGCAATCCTCACAGGTAAGATATTTTTCAGTGTGATTAAAATGGCTTTGTGTGTCTAGAGGTGTAATGGAATTGACTGTCACAAAACAATGCCTTGTAAAAAGACTGTTAACTCATAGGGTTTTTAAAAAATTCTTTTTAGGAAATGTTTGAAAGCCCTCCAGAGTCTGATGATGAAAACAACGTGGAAGGCCCTATGTGCCATTGCCCTGAGAGGAAAGATGGGGACACACAACCACATTATTACACTGCAGAGACAATTGGGTCTGGAACTGAATGAGACAGACCATGTTCAGTCAACAAAACAAAAATCAACCATGAGATCTATAGTGAGAGCGTGTGTCTATGGAATTCTAAAACATTGTTTTAGAGAAAAACTTATTTTCTGATTGTGAGGGGTGTGTTTTTAACGCTCCAGGCCAAATGGCCCATGATTGTATGACATGGGCTTCTGAGGACAGGAACAGAATACTAAAAGTCATTTGTGCTAACCTATGCTTACAATCTATCTTTCACGTTCAAATGATGCTAGCCTATTCTTTAAACTGTCTTTGTATGACACAGGACAGTTTTAACCTGACTCTATTGCTGTTTTGTAAAGTTGAATCCTCCCAGGATCCAGAAA
>QEPC01013006.1:1161039-1175918 GCA_003113815.1 Sphenodon punctatus | reverse complement strand
GGTTATTAAGCATGGATATTAGCTGGCAACACCCCCTTTCTACTGTGATCACAGGCCCAAGCGGTTCAGGGAAAACTTACTTTATAAAGAACCTGCTAAATCATGGCAAACTGCTTTCTGCCATGCCTGACAATGTAGTATGATGTTATAGCTGCTGGCAGTCTTTGTATAAGGAGATACTTTGTAGATACCCCTCTGTCAAGTTTGTCAAGGGTCTGCCTGAAAGTCTGATTGATGATACCTTATTCCCTGCTAATAAAATGAGTTGGGTCATAGTGGATGATCTTATGGAATTTGCTTTTCAAAGCACTGAAATAGAAAACTATTTAATAAAATATTGTCATCATCGTAATCTTTCCATTCTTTATATAGTGCAGAACCTCTTCTACAGGGGCAAAAGAGTCGCACAATTCAACTGAACTCTAAATTTTTAGTTCTCTTTTAAAAACCATGGGATTAGCTGCAGATCGCCATTCTAGCCTGGCAAATGTACCCCAGAAAATCCCAGTTTTTCCTAGAACCCTGCTACCCACAAATGCTACCGTTATTTGGTGGTGGATTTAAACCCCTCTACCCCCAAGGAGTACAGACTAAGAATGGGACTCTTCCCGCCCAAACGGCCGGTTGTCTATACTTTGGAAAAGGGGCTTAAAAGGCGTTGATCTCTCCCTCTTTTCCTCCATTTTTGTATCAACAGTCAGCATGTTGGCTCGGCTGCAGAGAAACTTTCCTCTTTTGAAGCTGCTTCTCAAGGCTCCCCTGAATCAGCGCAAAGCCATCCTCTGTGCAGCCTCTGATGACCTGTTGACTGCCATCTCTGAGCTTGCACTTAATGTTTTATGGGGTAACGCACCTCTGTCTCTGCAACAAGTAAGACGTTTTGAGGAAGGAGTGTAAAACTATAAAAAGTCTTTCTAACAGACAAACCTCTCTTAAAAGAAAGAGGATTTTGCTAAAGCAGAGGGGAGAGTTTCTAGGGCCACTGCTCTGTATTGCCCTCCCGCTGATCACTGGGCTTTTGACGAAAGAATAATAATGGAATACGCTGAAAAGATGTTCCTGGTACCTGAGCAACAGCTAGAGCAGCTGAGAGTTATCCCTCCCCACCCCCATGAGGAGAGCATCTGCTACACATATCTTGGATGCAGAGATGCATAGCATTCTGCACAGGGAAGGGGTTACAGACTATGAGAAGGCTAACCAGTATGCCTCCGTGCTTCAAAAATATTTAACCCACGTGAAGCAGAGGGAGACAAAAAAAAAGAAACGCTCATGTTGCAGCGCCCCCCCCATCAGATGAAGCACACCCTCTCCCCCACCCCAAAAGCTCCGTGGGGTCAGACCCGATCATTGAGGATGTGTTATGGGGAAAATGTAAGCAGAATCAGATCAATGCTGAACTTCTACTGGATAAACTAAAGCATGCCAGCGGTTTGCCCTTGTGTGATGACAAGGGTACTTTTTTGTACCACGGGTCGCAGTCAGAGGCTCCAACATGTTCAATCTGGTACGTGCAGCTACTCAACAACACACCCTACGGGCTGGAGCGCTTTTGTAAAGGCCATGGCAGAAGTCAATGTTCCATCCTCTCTAATAAGAAATGCTAACAGAGAACACTATGACTGTGAAATCATCCACACCAACTCCATGTCCCTCTAAGACAACCTTTCCCTTAACCCCTTCTAGAACAAGATTGCCTGGTATGTTCAACTGGATGAAAATGTAAAAATTATTAAATATATATTGTGATTTTATTTTTATTTTTAAAATGTCTACTGTATTTGCACTTTTCAATAAACTGTTATTTTTTCTTTTAAAAAAAGAATGACTCTGTCCTGTCTATTACTTTTAAAGCCCTCATAAAAACAAAACAAAATAGAACAGTCGTGGTTACTTTTAAATCCCCCCATAAGGGCGAGCTTTATTGAAAAACATGGCTATGAAATTCAGTACAGGAAACACAAGTCTGGGCATGCTGAAACATGCGTGGCATAATCCTGGGGCTGTCCAAACAGTACTTTTTATTTTTTACAGAACGAGTCACCATTTGATCATTTTCTGCCAAATTATCAGGATACATTTCTAAAATTTATTCAAAGGATAAACCTTTGCGCTGGTGATGGAGAAAAAAGACACAATGAAAACCACAGGCCTCCGAGGTAGGGTCTTGTAATTGGGTGCATTGAAATACATTCCTACAACCATTTTTGTTCAAAAATTTTAAGATACTTCTAGGAAACAAAACGCTGTCAGTGGGCTGTCCGTAAGAGAAAAAACTCACCCTGGTTGTGTTCTGTCAGGTAGATTGCGAGCCAATGTTCTCCAGACTGTGTATGGGTGTGTGTTGACCACCAGGCCTACAGGCCTTTGCGCTAATCTCCCTTTAGGGAGCCAGTCACTCGGGAACACATCCAAGCAAGTCTTTCCTGTGTAAGGGTCTGATGATAAAACACGTAATAACTGTATAGTGTCCATGTTACATATAGTCAAACAGTATGTTTCTCCTTTGATTTATCTCTATCACGTTGTCAAAAACAGCATAAATGATCATGTTGATGGTTATGGGTAAGGCTACAGCAAAGCGTATTTCCGCCCTCAGGTTTCCATTTTTAATCAGCGAGTAATGATTGCCACCTTCCTGATCTGGAGACAGATCAAAGGCAAACAGCGTGTACCCCTGTGCAAACTCCTCACAGTTGATGAGGAGGGCATGGCCTTTCATGTGTTTGCCAGCGGTTTGTACTAAATTAATGTATTCCCTCATGCAGTTTCCAGCTGCAAAGTCCGGTTGCAATAGTTTGGCTGGAATGTGCTCTCCATCCACATAGAGCACCACAAAATTAATATCATAGTGTTTGAAATGAAAGGGGTTCTTTGTATAATTTCCACTGTATGCATCATTGTCAAGAAAAGTAAGAACCAGCAGCTTGGGGAGTTGCCCCAGAAACAGATTCTCCTGATTACTGACACAACTGCCGGCGGGAATACTGAACAGTTTCATGCCCACCCAATCCACTAGGTATTTAACTTTGGATGTAAGCAGGGTCTCGGCATGTCCTAGGCAAACTCCTGGTGCCACTTGTACTTTTTTTCACAAAAAGCAAGGTGTTTAGAAGCTGCAACTTGTACCGGCTGGCAAGCTCATTACGCATGAGGCAGAACGAATCTTTGCTCCAAGTCATTTTTATTTTAACATCCACCCCATTCAATAATAGTTTTTCTTGAAAAAACAGGTCGCTGTGGAGGGGACCCAGCAGCTCAACTTTTTTTCTCTCTGGTTAGTTGTGCCCTCTTCTAAAACCCTCATTACCCACCTCCAAATCTGCTGATTCATTTTGTCCAGCAGTGTCATTGTAAAACAAGCCTGCAGAAAATTGTGTAGAGAGGGCATCTCCGCCGTAATTGAGCACAGATTCTATGAATGCACTGTAAGGGTAGCAGTTGTTGCTCTGGCTAATGAGGCAATCCCTGAGCATGACATCCAGCTGGAAGCCACCTCAGTGTCTGCATCAAGATTGGCTCAGTTTTCCTTGACAATCTACAGTTGAGGTAGAGTAATGTTCAAATCCAAATAGTCTATTCCATTTCCAGATATGAAAAAAATCAAGAGGGGCTGTCTCTCCCACAGCTGAGAGAGGGGGGATTTCAATGTACATACTGTTCTCGATGCTAGTTTGCATGGGGGCTACTTGAAACAGGTCTAGTTCAGATTTGGTGCATTCCTTGGATCCACAGTGAATAAAAGCCATGTGGATTAGAAGATATCACTCTTGCGTGTATTAGCACATCTCCTCTTTAGTGCAGCCTTCCCCTGCTTCTGGCATGGTCCCCGCTGCAGAGCCTTTCTTTTATGGAGTTGAGGTGGTCCCACCCATTGCATTTGTGGCACCTTTCTCTGAACTCCTCCTCTTCTCTGTATGTACATAAGCCCAGAGCCCTCCTGCTTATCAGAGGGGATGATTTTCTCCATAACCGCACGAGAGACGTGACCCACTACATCCTTGGCTATATTTTGGGTGGCTGTTTTGGCATGAGGCTTAATAAACTCAAAGCCGCTTCTTAAGAGAGGAACGGCTTTTTGAAAGAGTGCTGAATATCCCCCCAATATCTTCCCCGTAAATCACAGGAGCCCCATGAAACACTGGAAGGGCATATCCAGCTTGGACTTTGTAATAGCTGGCACAGACCCTGGGCTCCCCATAATTTTTTACAGTCACCATCTTAAAAACTTAGTGCTTTCCAAGGACATATGTGTAGTTTCACAACCACCTTTCCAAAACGAAATGAGATGTGCTCATTCTGATCTGTCTTTATTTCAATGGTTATAGTGTCAATGTGGTGTTTACTGACAGGTACATAGTGAGGCATATCATAGGTGATGGTGACAAACTCGTTGCTATTTGCATGCACAGGAACACAATGCAATAACAGCACTGAGATATTCCCCCACAAATTGGTGTTCTACCATGTCTGTGTACAGGTACAAAGAATTGAATCCTCCTGTAATGTCTGCAGCATGGGGAAATTTCTGGTTCATTAAACATAGCGATGCCCCTATTATATGGGCTAGAGTCCCATGGGCCAAGAAATTGTGTGAATCAGTGGTCTCTAGTCTAAATTTTCTCCCCACAGGATCAAACCTCAGGGCTACAGGAGGTGGCTTGATACCTCTGGGTATCTGGTTGTTTATTTGATCCACTAGTTCTGAAATGCTTGAATAATAGCCTGGGGCAAGGGTGTAAAGCCATTTTGTAGGTCCAAGGCTGATTTTATAAACGGTGGGCGTAGCAAAGTTATCCCAACTGTGGGGGTATTGTATTTCAGCCACCCCCACTTCCCAGGTGCCAGGAAGGTCCAAGGGTCTAACTAGCTGTATGGTAAAATCAGAACTGGTGTTTTGCGGAAAAGCACTGGTGCATGCGTTGCTCGGTAAAGTGATGTGAAACCCTTCTTCCTCCATGACGATTAAGCATCAGTGACCGCTGAAGCTCTTACTCAACTGTTAAATTTAGAAGGCCAGCCTAGCCACTTCACCAAGCACTGCTTATTTCAGCCTTCCCCCTTTGTGGCTATCACTTTTTCAATCCCTTAAACTTTGTCCTTTTTAGGGTTGACTTTTTGAAGTTCTTCAGGACAGACGGTCTTAATGATTGCTTCACCTTTGTCATCTGTACACAGGCCTCCATGCTTTAAGCACTGCATCTACTAAAAATATTTCCCCAATAAAGCTTTGCTCATAACCTTTCTCAAATTTACCCTTGAGTTTGGAGATCTTGAGATGGTCTCCTTTTCTAAAAGAGGCAACCTCCTTTCTTACCCCCAGCTCATCCCTGTAAAGCATTTCCACACCCTTAAGCATTTGTGGTGTTCACATATACAGGGCTTCTGCGTATGGACCTGTGGTAACTGTGATTATAGCTCTTGATGAGCTGAGGCAGGACATCAATATAGTGAAAGGTGTTGTGAGCTGTGAAATACCACCATATCTTGGATTTTAAAGTTCTGTTAAAGCTCTCCATCACCCCTGCCTTCACATGGTTGTTGGTCACAAAATGGTACACCCCGTGCTGCCTGAGAAAATTTTGGAATGCCTTATTTAAAAATTCTTTACCCTGATCTGTTTGTAATTTTTTGGGTATCCTCCCTTCTCTAAAAACATCTGCCAAGGCCTTAGCCACTTCACCTCCCATCTTGTCTTTCAAACCTAAGGCCCAGGCATATTTAGACAGGATGTCTATGATGGTCAAGATGTACTTGATGCCCCCATTGTACTTTGAGAATGCTTGCATATCCATGAGATTGCTCTGCCATTGGGTGTCCACTCCTGACACGATTGTTTTGTTTCTTTTAAAATGCTTGTGTGCAGGTTTATGCGGGGTATAGGCATCCTGGTCTGAAAACCATGAAACCACCTCTTTCTTAGACAAGGTATTACTGTGCTTTTTAGCAGCCTGAAAAAGAGGATTCACCCCTCAAAAACTTCCCGGTTCTCTTGGAGTGTAATAAATCTCCCTTAGGAAGTCCTCGTGCACAGACATGCTTCCAGCATGCCCTGCTCGAAAACACCAATGACTACCAAAGACATTTCAAATAAAGTTTTTAAAGTTTTTATTCTTCTGGTGTTGCTAGTTTCTTTTTACAGTAATCCATCTGGTCACCTCCTCTTGAACACTTGCAAAAGCAGGAAACACAAGATACGTTTACCCCCACAGGATCTCCCAACTTCAGGTTTTCAAAAGCCTTTAGAAAGTCAGAGTTGACCTGAAACAAATGATAAAAAACCCAAATCAGCTCCTGTGTCTGTATTTCCCCACCCCCCTTCATGCTCATTCCCTTCTCCCTCACCCCCACCAATTCACTGCAACTTACCACAGGGTCTTCAGCCTGTTGCGTATCCCTGGGCTCAATATCTGGCTCTGAGATTTCAGCTGTTTTCTTTCTTGTATAGAGTCTTTTAACAAGATCAAAGGGAGTAGCACCCCAATGGTAAAGCCATTTCAGTTTTTCTGTGTAAGTGGTAGCGACAGGCTCCTTGCTCTCTGTGTCAGAAAACAGACCCCTCTTTCATACCCCTAGGGGCTCCCCAAATCTTTCTGATTGGTCATGGGTAGTGTGGTGAGCAGTTTGAGACTTCACATGACCCCCTTCGGCCAATTCCAACTGTGCACACCCCCATTCAATCCCTAGGACAGATCTCAGCAATGCGGCGGGTTAAAATGACAGAACCTTCGCCGATTGGTTCATCTCACACTCCTGAGTCATTTGAACCCTCACATGACCCTCTTTCTGTGACTCTTCCTACCCCGGAAACCCCACTACATTGGGCCAATTTCCTTTAAAACGGAGTGGGCTAGGATGACGAACCCTACACTGAATGGTTAAGCTCAGTCATCTGAGCTCGTAGAGGGGTTACACATCCCACTAGCTGCAATCCACCCTACCCCGAACCCCACACCATAAAGTAGCTCTGATCCTCACAAAACCCATGCCTACTGGTTCATCTCACTCTCCTGAGTTCATAGAGACATTACATGGCCCTCTTGAAAAAGGCCCTTGTGGGTTCAAGGAGACTGGGTTCCAGCCACCCTGAGCCACAAGCAGAGCCCACATAGTCAAGTGTAAGGACCTTCTGGGGTCAGGGGGGCGGGAACTTTGGTTCCCGCCTTCCTGACCTGGAAGCAATACCCCCTTCTGCGTCACTTCCACATACCCACATCCCTTCCGTCCCAAGGCAAGACTTCCGGATCAAGGAACAAGCAGTAATAGTAGTAATAATTTTATTTGTTAGCCACCTGGGCTATAACAAAACATAAGGCTAAATAATAGAGTCAAATCAAATAATTAAAATCGGACAAGACCGACACACAATAAAATATACGTGCAGTACAGAGCACAATGCAAATACATTACAAACAAATATTAAAAGGTTTAAACCCGTAGCCACAAATGGTTTAACCCAGTCACTTTTCCAGCTTAAACATCAGGACCCACAGGCAAAAAGTTGCTACTGCACTGGAAGGTAACCCTTTGCCTCCAAATGTAAATGTAATCTGAGGTAATTGCCCAGGCCCAAAGGTTGGCTGGCAGTAAAAGGAGAGATGTATTTTATCCTAAACTCATAGTAAGCTGGACAATACAAGATAATATGTGCTACTGTTTCCGGAATGCCTCCCTCGCAAAAAACACACACACTCTCCTGGTGGGGGATTTTCTTGTATCTTCCTGATACCATTGCGGAAGGGAAAGCATAGAACCTCATTAATGCGAAAGCCCTTCTCAAGGGCCAAGACTCCCAATTCATTAAATAAGTCACGGGCGCTTTTGTGATAGAATATTCTGAAACACCACGAAGAGAAGCCAGCACAGTAGATTCTGATTGCAGGCTCTGATAGTTAATTCTTTGGGTGATCAGATGACCCGCCCCCTTTTTGCCTTGTTTCCTAGACAGGCCCAATTTGGCAATTTCCAAATCTGCCTTAGTGCACCACTTGTGATTTACACAATTTTGACAGGTCAATAAAGAATCGGGGGCCGAGGGAAACAATTCCACCTTTAGCCAGTATTTCAGAATCCCAGTCAGGGCTAACGTCTTGACTGGGACCATACCCAATTCTGCCCAGAGTAACACCTAGGATTGACTGCAAAAATAAGTTCGGGGGGGGTTTCAAGATTATCCAGGACAGAGAAACCCCACACTGCCACCGCATAGAGTAATTGGGGAAGGACTTTGGCCCTAAAAAGGGCCAAAGCGGGACTCACCAACCTCCCCCCGGGGTATGAAAAAACCAAATAATTGTCCGCACCAGTTTCCTGGCTTGCTTTTTAATTGCTACAAAGTGAGAGACCCAGCTACCCGAGATAGCGAAAACTACCCCCAGGTATTTAAAGGACTTTACCTGCTCCAAGGGTTGATCATCCATTTGCCAGCGGTATTGATGCCACGGCTTACCTATAACCAAGATCTTAGTCTTGGTATAGTTGATAACTAAATTCTCTCGCTTGCAATAAGATTCAAACTTAGTCATACTCTGTTGCAGGCCCACCTGCGTTAATGAAAGTATGACAGTGTCATCTGTGTACAATAGTAAAGATAACGGACGCTTACCCAACATCTGTGCGTGGTTAGCTGATGTCTCCATGAAGGGGAACAGGCATCGAGGGCAGGACTTCCGCTGACGTAGGACCTTACGTGACCTGTCAAACTGATAACCATCAGTTTGATTACTAGTAGCTCCCTTACTACTACTGGATTTTAGGAAAGCTGATTTTAACAAACTCAGAGAAAAGTTAGGTGGGATCCCATGGCTAGAAAATCTAATGGAGAAAGGAGTCCAAGATGGGTGGGAGTTTCTGAAAAATGAGATACTGAAAGCACAATCACAAACAATTTCAGTGAGAAAGAAAAATGAGAGAAATCTAAAGAAACCAGTGTGGCTGCACAAGGAGCTTTCTGATAAGCTGAGAATTTAAAAGGACATGTATAAGAAATGGCAGGAGGGACAAGTCATCAAGGCCGACAGGCGACTACAGACGAGTAGCCCAAACCTCTAGGGATGGTGTCAGGAAGGCTAAAGCTCAGAATGAGCTGAGGCTTGCAAGAGATGCTAAGAACAAGAAAGGAGGGTTTCAGCTATGTCCGAAGCAGGAGAAAGAACAGGAAAGCAGTAGGTCTGCTCCTTGGTGAGGATGGCAAAATATTAATAGATGACAGAGAGAAGGCGGAATTGCTCAACTCCTGTTTTGCCTCCATCTTTTCCCATAAAGGAAACTGTCCAACCTGGCAAGAATACCACCAATGCTGAAGGGAAGGAATTGCAGCTGAGGATAGGAAAAGAGATGGTAAGAGAACACCTAGCTACTTTAAACGAGCTTAAGTCTTCAGGGCCAGATGAATTACATCCTAGGATACTGCAGGAATTTACAGATGTAATTTCGGAACCTCTTTTATGAACTCTTGGAGAACAGGTGAGGGGTCAGAAGACTGGAGAGGGGCAAATGTTGTTGTTGTCTTCAAAAAGGGGGAAAGAAATATCTGGGAAACTACAGACTGGTCAGCTCATGCCTGGAACCTGTGAGAATTTCTACCTGAAAAGTAGAGGTATCTACATCAATACCTGGAAAGTTTCTAGAGCACATTATAAAGCAGTCAATCTGTAAATATTTAGAAAACAGTGCTGTGATTACTAGGAGCCAGCATGAGTTTGTCAAGAACAAGTCATGCCAGTCTAATTTTATTTCCTTTATTTATTATTATTATTACAAGCATTTATATAGCACAAGCAATGTACCTGGTGCTTTACAAAAAACAAGATAGACACGGTCCCTGCCTAAGAGCTTACTTGATTGAGTTACCAGTTAAGTAGATCATGGGAATGCCAGGAATGTAGTAAATCTTGATTTCAGCAAAGCATTTGACAAAGTTCCCAATGATATCCTTCTTGACAACCTGGTAAAATATGGACAAGATGATACTGTTAGATGGATTTAGTGCTGGTTGAAGAACCATACCCAAAGAGTGCTCATAAATGGCTCCCCATCAGTCTAGAGGAAGGTATTGAGTGGGTGCCTCAGGACTTACTCCTGGACCCTGTACTGTTCAACATCTTCATTAATGATTTGGATGGAGTAGATTATTAATAATAATTATTATTATATAGCGCCAGGAATGTACCTGGCACTTTACAAAGTAATGGAACAGACACGGTCCCTCCCCTAGGGCTTACAGTCTGAGAGACAGGGGTGGTTGGTGATGGTATAATTTTCTCTTGTCAATCTCCAGGTGCAAATCGTCAGCCAAGACCACAAGCACAGTCTCTGTGCTATACTCAGACCAAAAGTCTAACCAAAAAGGGTCCATGAATCCAACAGCATCGAGATGAGTCTGGAGCAGCCAGGCAACCACCCGTTCAGTAACCTGTCCTAAAAAAGGGAAGGTTAGAGACAGGGCGATAGCTGATGAGGCAGTCAGTGTCCAAAGATGGTTTTTTTAAGCAACAGCTGCAAGGGAGGCACTGACAACCCCAGCCAGCAACAGCCCCAATGTCTCTTGGTTGGATTTTGCCAGCCAAGACAGCAAGGATCTAATTTACAATTGGTTGGCTGTATCACCCCTAGCGCATCGTCCGCATCAGTGGGTGATATCTACTGAAACTGATCCAAATAGGACAAGACAGAGCTTCCATAACCCCAAACTTTGACTCTGCAACAGGAATGGCAGCACCAAATTGTGGTGAATATGAGCAACTTTGTCTGTAAAGTAATTGATAAAAATGTCACAGCGGGCAGTAGATGATTCTGGTTCCTGGTGGAGACAGGCTCGGTTAACCAGGCCCTTCATCACCCGGAACAGCTGCACCAGACAAGACTTTACATATGTTATGATAGTGGAGAAGAAAACCTTTGTTGCCACTGCTGCAGCCTCAAAAACAATATATGCCGCAAATCAGTCAGCTTCAGCGCAAGTTGAGTGCCCCTTCACTCTATCCGCCTAGCCTCCTGCTTCAACTGCCTCAGGTTCTCCATATACCACAGGGGTCTGTGCTGATGCAGTGGTGGGAACAGACACTTGGATGCAACCTTGTTGATGACCATAGTCAAGATGTCATTCCATAAAGTGACCAGGTCATCAACAGAGTAGCCATCAAGGTCAGTAGGTAAATCCCCCAGAGTTCTGGAAACCAAGCCGATCCATTCATCTACTAATGGGTCCACCACCCTGACAAGGGCATAGGAGGGTAGGGATCTGGGCCCTCAGAAAGTAATGATTTGACCATGACAATAGTGTTATAATCCCCTGTAGCAGGGGGGGTCTTCCCAGGCCCACACTGGGGTGTCTCTGGGGAATTAGCTGACCCCACTGCCATGCCTATTCATCCTTGGGCTTGGCTAAATCCCCCCCTTTGGGAAGGGGGTACCCTCCTGCAGGACCCCACACGGGTTAAGTTCCAAAATGTATCACAATCGTCTTTATTGTACTCAGTGACCAGTGTACACAATCCCTGGGCTGCCGGCTTGTCCGTCTTCACCCTGCAGGCCCAGGTCCATCTCACACAAGCCCAGGAACCACACAACCTCAACCCCCTTTGTGCATCTAGCCAGGCCTCAAAGCTCCAGGCTCTGGCCAAGCCTTCTCCAGGCACGTGGCTCCCTCCTGGGCACAGCCTTCCCTCAGTACCTGGTTCCCTCTGGTTCTCCAGCCTTCAGCACCCTGGAGAGCATAGAGTGACTTGGCTTATTTCGGGGAGACATTGCTCCTTCAGCTCTCATGCAGAGGCTGCTCTTCTCGCTGCCTTGTCTCCTCTTCTATCCAGAAGAGTGGATGGGACCAGGCTTCTTCTTCAGTCTTAAAGGGCCAGTGTCCTGCCCACTCTGACTCAGGGTCTCTCAGCCTGTTCCCTTCACAGGCTGGTCCCAAGGTATGAGTCTGGCTCTGCCACACCCCTATGTGTGCTCAGCCCTCTGGCTGGCCCATGCAGCCCCCTTCTTAAAGGGACAGAAGCCTTGCAGGACTGCTCCCTGCTACACCCCCTTCCCCCCAATAATTGGAAACCCTGTTCCCAGGCTGGTGCAAAGCTTCCAATCCAATGTGTCTCACACATCATGTGACAGGCCAGATACTACCTGGGATAGGTCCATGGCTGACAGTGTCCATGAACTCCTGCTCTGTCCCTGAAAGGCCAGCCTCAGCGTGTATGTTAAAATCACCCAAGACAATAAGTCTGGGTAATTCCAGCACCACCTCCGAGACCAGCTCAGTTAGAGTAATCAGGGAGTCAGCCATGCAGCAGAGTGGTTGGTATACCAGCAGAATCCCCAATCTAGCCCCTGCCAAATCCAACACGAGGTGGACACACTCCATACTGGATGAGTCAGGCACCAAATACATCCAAAAAGACAAGGTGTCTTTACATGCTGCACTGAGTACCCAGCTGGCACCATCTGGGACAAAATGGGCCCAGATGTCCCATCCAGCCAGTTCTCTGTAATACAAATGAGGTTGGTGGCCTCATCCTGAATAAGATCACAGGTTTTCAATATTTTAATAGCCACCAACCTCGCACTGAGCAGCATCAGTGTCTGATCAGAGGTCCTACAAGTCTTAACCCCTAAATATCCCAAAATGGAGGGGTGTGTGGGACACAGGAACAAATACCAAATGTCACTCAATAGTCTTTATGGTCTATCCTCCTCACCTCCCGATGTCCAACATGACCTCAATGGCTGCCCTGCTCCCTACCCCCTCCAAGCAAGCTCCCTCCCAGTCCCTGATTGTGAATCCCCCCCCCCAGAAGGGCCCACAAAGACCGCGAGAGGTGGAAAGTCGGAGAGGGGCTCCCGAGCCCAGCATCCCCAGAGGCAAAGGAGGAAAGAAAACCTCTCCCACCCTCTTCCCCCATGCCTGTTTCCCCCCCCCCCCGGGGGCCATAGCACTTCTTCACACCCTCTTCCCAGAACCTCCTCCCGCCACCTTCCCCTATGTCCATACCCCCTTCTAACAGGGGGACCATGGCATTCCCTCCTACCCTCTTCCCCAGTGCCCATACCCCCCCCCTCACGGGGGGGGGGGCATGGCACACCATCCCATCCATTATAGCATGGTAGGATGGCAAATGTCTGCAGTCACCCTAGGCTAAGAGATATTGGAAAACATCAACACACATGGAGTACCTTTCACTTCTCCAGGGTTAATGACATGGGGTTTTATCAATGTTTTGGCCTGCCAACTGAGTCAGAAAATGAGCAGGAAGCAGGGGAGCTCAGAGAAGAACAAGGCTTTTAAAAAGGGCAAGCCTAGCACACATTGAATTTTCCAAAAGAACAAGCACATGTATTTCCAAATAAATCCCCTGTCCTGTAGGATCTGTTTACCACCTGTCTTATCTGAGAGCCACAGCTGATAGAACAACACGGAATTTCAGTGCTGGCAGGTTGTTTTAAGTATGACTCATTAAAAGCCAAGGTGACTTGGGAACCAGAAATGTTTACCGTAAAGACATATCAACACCAGTATCTGAGACTGCATTGCAGAAATAAGTCCCAGGGTTGGGGTCAATGGGCTGAGACAGTTTGTCTCAAATCCTGAGGGGGCACAGAGGCAGCTGGGAGGAAGGAAGACCGACAGACATATAAATCATAAGACACAGGGTGTGTGTTAACACACAGGAAGAGAGCCCAGGCCTGGGCTGCTCTTTCCTTGCAAAGGGAGTGGGCTCTGGGAAGCTTGCAAGATGAAAGCAGCCCTGGGGCAGTCCCAGGGTGAACATCTAGCAAGCACAAAGCAGATGAACAGGTGAATCCGGGGTCCATGTGGGCGAATCTATGTAATAAATAAATAAATAAATAAATGTTGGGCAACGTCTCGTTTGTTAACACCCTTAGAGCATGATCTCCTGGCAGGATACTGAGCATGCTAGCAGTTAGCATGCACACGAATCTTATTCATTTCAGTGAGCCTCGTGCATACACTTACTGCTAGAGTGCACACTTTCTTTCAGAGGATTTCACTGCCTAAGATCGAAAAAGAGTTAATTCATCTCCTGCATGAATTAACGGATCAGTAGGTGGCTCTGTACAGGGCTGAAACTAGTAAGGCTATTTTAAGAAGCTGCAGCTCCCGAGAAAGCTTATGAGACGACTGTTCAATAGGACTCTGCACAGAGTCTCACCCCCCACATTAAACAGCCATAATTAGCCTTTTGCCTGACTTCCATTTTTAGATGCTGGAGGATTAGAGCCCCCATTCCTATTTTCCTCCTGCTGAGCATGCCTGAGTTCGATACCTGCACACGGATTTTTGCTGAGAAAGCTGCTGGCTGCCCAGCAGAGACAATTACTTAAAAAGAGAGAGAGAACCTCATCTGCTGACCTTCACACACAAGAGCTAAAGCCTTCATCAGCCCCCCAAGGTAAAAAGGGGGTAGAGAGTGGGCCAGTATAGGTTCTGCCACTAATGCATGCAAGCCACGCTCGCCCACCTGGCTTCATCCTGTTCTCTTTGAGGGGAAATAGACACTTGCCCATTGGCTCCTGAATTTCTCATAAGAATAATGGAGTGGATTTTCAGAGGTGTGGCAGGGTACAGGGGAATAGTTAGCTCCCGATTTCATGCTGTATCTTCACCCATCAGGAGGAAATGTCAAGAGAGAAGGGAGGATTAATTCTACACGCTATTTCACATTTATACAAAACTTTTGATTATTCATGGAATTTCATCTTGGCACTGAGGTATCAATCCAAATATACCTTCACCTTATTCCCTGTGTAATCATGGACAAGCATTTTTGGGTATTTTCAGACGTTACGAGATCACGGTGAACCATGGTGAATACCCACCTGTGGTCACTGTGGCTCGAACGTCTGTTTGGCGGCCGCCAGATGTT
>QEPC01013006.1:1145812-1160939 GCA_003113815.1 Sphenodon punctatus | reverse complement strand
GGGGGGGGGGGGGGGGGGGGGGGAGAGTGTACCCCAGGTCGAGAGCATTGGGAAATCCCCACTGCTCCCAAAGCCAACCATGTCAATTTTACTCCACCCCACACCCCCTTCCCAGCTAGTAGGCAGGGGGTGTGGGCAAGAAATGCACTGTGGGTCCGGGTGCATTAGAGAGTTTCTAGTGGTCCCAGACCTGGGGTTGCC
This sequence comes from Sphenodon punctatus, assembly GCA_003113815.1. Lineage (NCBI taxonomy): Eukaryota > Metazoa > Chordata > Lepidosauria > Sphenodontia > Sphenodontidae > Sphenodon > Sphenodon punctatus. The sequence continues at coordinate 1,160,738 of QEPC01013006.1, read as the reverse complement.
AATTTCAGGCATTCACCTCACCCCTGCCCAGGAAGTTGGGTTGTTGGGGGGAGGGGGGTGGAAGCATGCTCTATGTCTGTATGGCTCCCAGACCCAAGGTTGTCAATTTCATCCAGGCACCTGCGGGATGTTTAAAGGCTCTGTGGATTTCCTGCATTAAGCAGGGGGTTGGACTAGATGACCTCTGATGACACTTCAAACTCTATGATCCTAGGATTCTAAAATGTTTATTTAGTGCAAATATGAATTTTCTCATTATCATATTGTTTTAAACATCCAAAGGAAATTGTGTCAGCGTTTTCTACGCCCATCCAGCCTGTCCCGCTGGCATGTAGCCTGAGATTCATCATGGAATCCTCCCTCCCATTTACCCCTCAGATCCAGGCTGTTGCTAAATCCTGTCGCTTTGCTCTGTATAATATTCCTAAAATCTGGCCCTGCCTTACTGTTTCCACCGCGAAAACCCTAGCCCATGTTTTCTTAGATTGTGAGCCTCTGGGGGTAGGGACCTATGGATTGTACAGTGCCAGGTACACTGTTGATGTCATATATATATATATATAAATAAATAAATAAATAAATAAATAATAATAAATATTTGGTAACATGCTCAAAGACTTTTGATAGGCACAATTTTCTTTACACACAACGTGTTTGTTGGTCACTAATATATGGTATAGCAGCTAAGGTGTGGTGTAATGGATAAGGGTGCTGGATTTGGCCCTGGCAAGTCAGGGTTCAATTCCCACCCTACCCATAAACTCACTGGGTGGTCTTGGGCAAGTCACAACCTCTGAGCCTAGAGAGCTAGTGGGGTGTAGGGGAGAAGGTGCTGGGCTTGGTCCTGGAAAGCTAGGATTTGAATCCTGCCCTAGTCATGAACTCACTGGGTAGCCTAGGGCAAATCACACCTCTCAGCCTCAGTTTCCCCATCTGTAAAATAAGAATGCGTGTATCTGTCTTTCCCTGTGTTCCCATCACCATTGTCCATTTTAAATTGCAAGCCCACTGGGCAGGGATTATCTCAAAAAATAAAATACAAATCTGAGACTGTAAAACACTGCATATGCCTAGTAGTGCCATAGAAAGTAGTAGTAATAGATTAATCTAAGGTTGCCGCGTTCAAGTCACTTATCCCAGTGGTCCATGGGATTGCAGCTTTAAGCATCCAAAACAAAAGTGTCAGTCATCTAGGTCTCTTGATTTCCTGCCCCATGCTTTCACCACAAGACCGTGTATTATGATTCATTCTTTAAGTTTGTAAAGAAAAGAACTAGGGCCCAGAATGGTGAATAACTCTGCCAAGAAGTCCACAGTGAGTGTGACCTGGGAATAAAACCCTATGGTTCTATACTCCTCTCCCAGCAACTCCCTGAACACACAACAGCTCTGGTGCATTAGCATTGCTGTAATACTGCTCTCCCTGGCAATATTTAGAATGACAAAGCAGCTGCTTGTAGTGGTTGGCTGCTTATTAATTTTAATGGCTTTCCCGTTCCTTTCAGAGAACAAGGTCCCTTGATAGTGTTTGTGTTAGCGGAGGAGGGGAACAATTCAGAACGCAGCTCTCCTTGTAGTTCCTTGCCATGTTCTCCCAGAGAGAGAAATGTACCTTGAGGCAAATAAAATTTGCCTTGTTTCTCTCTAAATATTTGAGAACCTTGGTTTTCTCCTGTGCCTTACCCATCATTTCACTGCCTCAGTTCCAGGTACGCATTTCAGCCTAATCTCAGAGGCATATATATCATACTCTCCCAGAGAGAAACCTGATGGAGGAGCAGATTTATGCAACAAACTGTGAATGGGGGCCCTTGCATGGGGCAGAAAACAACATCTAACTATGTTAGTATCCCAAGATCCATGGGGAGAGGCCATGGACCTACGGAGAATCTCTGGAGGACTGTTACATCCCAGGACACTTTTGCAGCCCAGCTCCTTCAGGAGCTAATCACCTCCACCCCCATGTAGAGCTAGAACCCACACAAGCCTTTCCCCATAGGAGTGGTGTGTGATGATGCTATGTAGAATGACTGCGTCCTTATCATCTGCAGCATTTCTGTGCATGAGGAACAGAGCAAACTAGTGCAGCTGTGATATGCTGAGTGGATCTGAAAGATCTTCTCCCCCATATAGTGCAGGCAGGGAGGGAGTCGAGAGACTCGGTGTAAGCTTTCTTCACACTTATTTGGATGTGTTTCCCACTCGAGGCCTTTCAGAATGAAATTAACTCTTCTGTAACCTCCACTCAGGAAGAAGTGTGAACCTTATAGACACAAGTCTATTGAACTCCACTTTGTTCTTGGTGCATTTGTCATCTCTGACATCCTGAGTGTTTACACACACATGGGACAGTTGTGCTCTGGGGCGGAAGCTGCTTTGCATTTCTGAAGGGCTTGAGAACAAACAGGTGAAAACACAAGAACGGATGAGACTACTGGGGAAGTCAAACTGACACAGAGGTCTGGGTCCAATTGCAGCGATTTCCAATGGAAGAAAGGCTACAGGACTGTGTGCCTGCAGCAGAAGCATAACAATTTGGAAGTAAATGCTTCAGTCTCCATTCCGCAGCCTTTGCTCTTGTATCAGTCCATCTCTTTATGTCTGCATTTTTCTTTATACTCATTTTGTTTTTCACACACCTTTACAGGTTTTCTCCTCACACTCAAACCGCTTTTCTTTCTTCAAAAGAAGTTATTTTAGGGAAGGGGAAAGATGAGGAAGAAGGGGTGAAGAGTTTTCTTTCCTCCAAGGTCACAAGCCGCAAATCACTTTGTGATGGGATTGGAGCCCCTCTCCAGGCTGGCCATGACCTAGTTTCCACACTGGACCCAGCTCCCTCCAGAACTGCCCCAGCCTGTAAAGAGGTCGATCTTCTTGCCATCCGTAACACTGGAGTTTCCCAAAGAACAGAAATTAGGTTAAAGGTTCAACCAAGTCTCTAACCTGGGCCTCCCCTCAACTGTGTCACCCAATGTCAGTACCACACAAGCACACAATGATTAGTTAAAAGAAAGAAAATCATAGAACACGCAGAGCTGGAATGAACAACAAAAATAGACATAGTCCAATTTCTACAGCTCAAAAGTATATACAGAAGCAAAAAAATAAATAAATAAAAGCAAGCACTTTAGCAGACTACTACTTGACATTGAAAAAAATATTATTTAATCATACCCCTAATAAGGGTACGATAGCAAAAATATATGGAGAGCTGATTCGGATCGAGACAAGTAAAGAGATAACCTCTCAAAATGGGAAAAAGATGTAGGTAAAAAATTCAGCAAAAACCAAGTCCAAAATATATGGCAAAATATGCACACATGCGCAAATTCACTGGAAATCAAAGAACCTCAGATCAAAGTAGTCTTAAGATATTAACTTACCCCTTAACACTTCAGAACTATGTCGGGATCCGAATCAGATCTCTGTTGGAGAGAATGTGGGGAAAGGGGAGACTACCTACATTGTTGATGGGGTTGCTCTGAGATACAATCATTCTGGCAGATGATATGGGGTTATATGAAGAAGGCCACAGGACTGATCATCCCATTCCAGACTGAAACTGCTTTGCTGAACTCTACCCGGATATTCCCTTGATGCAATATCACCAAGATACTTGCAAATTGATGACTTTAGCCTCAACATAATAGCACGAAACTGGAAGAACACGCAAGGCTTAGCCGAGTCTGAATGGAGACAGAGGATATCGTACATGTATTTAATGTAAAAATGTTCGGCAACCATAGAAGGCAACTATCAGAAATTTGCCACCAAATGGTTTACATGCATTTTGAGTATACACGGCTACGTCGGCTATACTTTACCTGCTGAAAGCAAATCATATATTTTGAACTATGCTGTTTAAATCACCTCAGAAAACGATGATATCGCATCAGATGAATCTATAATTCTAGTTAACTGAACAGAGTTGTTTGTTTTGTTACGTTAATGGTTATGTATTAGTTAAATCTTATAAATCACACAACAATGTATAAGATGCTCATATACAAGCATTGTATATCAAGTGTAATTTAATAAAAACCTAATTTTTAAAAAAAGAATTTTATATTTGTAAACTCAAATTAAGTACAGTGCAAGATTGATTCAAGAGCGCAAGTCAAATAAAAGAATATAAAGGCTACGCAAAGCTACATTACTTTGTGAATCCCTAAGCTAAAGTCTTACCCTACACTTGCCGTTCCTTTGTTAGTTGAGAAGCTTTTCAGTCCATGTCTTTGTTTGAGTCCTGCAGAATGAGGGAAATTCTTTGCCTTTGACCTTGGTGGTTTAAATACCTGTCTGATGCCTCTATGTCTCAGGCATTATGGCTCCATTTACATTGTCTTGTTTATCTGTCCTACACAACACTGTTTTAGTAAAGTTATTTTCTCAACATAGTTCTTACATACAAACTTTCATACTGACAGTATTTATCTCTTAATTACAAGTTGATTGACATTAGACATGCCCAAGATACCTGAACACAGTGTACTCAGACCAGGAACATGTATGTTACATGTGTTCTATGTATGTTCTTTTCACAAGCCCCATCACTCACTTACTCCACAGTAGTCCCAGAGAACTACTCCAAAGTAAGTGATTTGAGGATTGAAACCCAGTCTGCTTCTTTACAGGTATCTTTGTTTTCTCTTTATTTCAGATGAGACAGGAATACAAACTCCTGGCCAGACACTCAAAGATCTTGAGACACTCTTTGCAAGGTTTGCATGGCAGCCCTGGTATCAGTAGCATAGCAAGGCTGTGGTGGGTCCAGGCTCATGCTCCAGTTATGCCCCTCTGCAAAGGGCAAAGGGAAATGTGGTATCCGGGGGTGACATGGAGGTTGGGCTTACCCATTATTAATTATTATTATTTATTATAAGCATTTATATAGCACCAGCAATGTACCTGGTGCTTTACAGAGAATAAAATAGACACAGTCCCTGTCCAAGAGCTTACAATCTAAAGAAGATAGGGGGAGGGGAGACAGGGAAGGGGGAACAGAGGGAGAGACAAGGGATGTGACAATCATGAGGATGCTGATGCTGTTCCAGCTCTCACCACTTCTCCCTGCTGGGCAAGAGGTTTTAAGCGTGAGTGGGAGAGAAGCCAGCATTTCACCCCTGCCCACTCTGAAAACTTCCTTCTTGGCAGGGCCCTTTGCAAGTGGATTGAGTGCTACTAGAAAATGTTCAGAGTGGGTGTGGGCAGTGGTGCTGGCCCCACTCTCTCCTCCTCCTCTGAAAATTTCCTAGCAGCACTCAGGTCACTTACAAAAGGGCCCTGGATCCTAGGCCTGACCCCAGCTGAACTCCCTTGCTCCAGCTATGCCCCTGCTGCCTGATATTCAAATTGCTACGTTCCCTCCTTTTCCTTCTGGAAATGTACCACACTACTCTGAGGTTGCTACCTATACAATTTTTCTGCTTGTAGCTTTTAAGCTGTTTGGTACATTAGCTGAACCTCCCCTGCAAAACAGAAATACAAAAGGGTGGCCATTTTGGTTTTGATTTTTCCAGCTTCACACATGATGAATGCCCATTCCAGTGCAAATATCCAAAATTACATTTTTATCAGCGATTCCCATTCTATCTGAGCTGTGATGATAATTTGTACAGCTAACCCTACCTTCTTTGGATAAAAAGATTTTGCATATTTATCTATCAACTCTGGAGCTTCTTGCAAAAATTTCGGGCTGTCTTGAATTTGGTGGTTACAATCCAAAAGATACAGCCAAGTTTTTTTTAGGCATGTAAAGAAAGAGTGCTCATGGGGAAAATATTTGTTACCTCGTTGAGATACCAGTACTCAACTCTTCAAGGCAAGTAGCATGGCACTCATTTTCCTGGGAAAACCCAGTGCCTGGCATCATCTCTGCCAAAGGAACAGATGGACTGAATGTGTGCACTATAAAAGGATCAGTCAGGGAAGCCGTGGAAAGAAAGGGCTAGGGAGAGGCTTTCAGCAGAGAGGCAGGAACATGCTGAAACTGGCATATATTTGCATGAGATATTCTGCTCGGAGCATGTCCTTCCATGTCTCAGTAGAGTCTCGCACGCGCGCGCGCACACACACACACACACACACACTCTCACAGCCTTGCTGTTGCTGTTCAGTTTCTATGTGCAAAGCAGGACAGATCTGAACTGATTTCTTGGGGAAAGCATAATCCCAGACCGAGCATTATGTTTGACTCACAGCCTCACTGTAAACGTCTTCATTGTTTCCTTAGTAAAACCAGTCATGTTGTCGAGACTCTAAATCCTGTTATAAGGGACATTTCAAAGGAATAAAAACTGAACTACAGATATATTATTTGAAAGGCAGCCATCATCATAATCTCTTTGCCTCTAGGTATAAATCAAAACAAAAATGTCAACATCCCACTTAAGTAAGCTAAATTGTTAGTGAACAGCATGAAATCTGTATGCAGGGCCAGCCTAGCTCTAGGTACACTGGCTGCTTTCCTTAGATTTAAAATTGAAATCATCTCTGGGTATTATGCTCTCTACTACAAGAGATGGTTTTGTGAAACTGTTGTGCTGCCTAGTGATTTCCATTGTCATATAACAAATTTGGAGACGAGACATTCCACCTCTCTGCATATCAGTTTTAATCGTCATTTTTCTTTATTAGTTCTTGCTGCATAATATTGTTTTAGCCTATTCCTTCCTTCCCTTTTCTTTTGTTACAGGCAGTGGTGCCTCTTGCTGGCATACTGATGTTCCTTTCCACAATGCTTTCTGCTTTCAAATATTCCCTTGCTTCCTACATTACAGAAATAGGTATTGATTTGTTCACAGCTTTTAGAGGTACACTCCATCTTAGCTATCTAATCTGGCTCAGCATTTAAACCACTCATCTCCATGATTTCTGAGTGCCCTGAATGAAAACGGGATAAGCGGTTTCATGGAGATTAAATGAAACCGTAATGAAATAATCTTACAGTTACAAGGAGATCAGAAGCTTCCCTGAGATGCCCCTGGGATTTCACACCTGCTGTACCACTCCACTCATTGCTTTTGCCAGGGTTCATTTCCTCGGTGGCACAGGGCATGTTAGAAGGATTCAGAGGAATCACTGCTTTCTCCATTTATGGGCAGCAGGATGACCTTATATATCACTGAAGGTTGCTCCCCATAAATACAAACAATACAGGCAAGTGGCTGATATTGCAACTTCTTTGGTAAAACTGCATGATTTAGTGTGTAATACAGCAGAGCTTACAGTATAGCTTTACTGTGAAGCTCCAGGATTTACAGTAGCTCACACTCTGCAACTCTGCTGCCAAACTCAGTGATTTATGTGGGGGGAGGCATTGTGGGTAAACAGGAAGTGGGGTCTCTTCTGGCATGGGCTAGCAGAGATACTGTTAGATCTGTGGTAGAGCTTTTGCCTCATATGGAAAGCTCAGGGAGCTGGATCCAAGAAAGCCCCCTCCCCTACCGGAAGTGAATTTATGCATGTGTCTGTTTGTAGAGAAAGATGTATGAAAAGTTCCACTTGGATAGGCTTGCAGAACGGTGGTTACAAATGCAAAACACATAACCAGCCAGCTGCTCCAGTGAACAGACCTTCAGATAAGGTCTTTCCTTGTAGCACGCTTTGAGTGGTTTTTTTGTTTGTTTTTAAATAATCACATATTTGGAGTTTTAGAAAGAAAACGAAGGCCTAAGAGTTGCCTTGGTCTAGTACTAATAGTACACTTACTTCCAAACATGCAAGCCAGTTCCTGTTATTCCCGTCTCTGACCCATGCCACTCTGTTAATATACCTCTTTCCAATGTTGCGAGCCGCCCTATATATTTTGAATGGGAATTACCGGGGGGATGTCCCCGGAGAGTTAAATTTCCCATTTTCACATGGGGGAAGTACTATAGATTATGCCGTGGTCTCCCTCTCGCTGTTGCAATATCTAGAGGCATTCACAGTGGGAGATAGAGTTGAGAGCGACCATTTCCCCATTTGTGTGACCTTTAATGGAGTTGTAGCTTTGCCTGTGGCTCCTAAATTTCATTCTAAAGAACTGGCAGACCCGACAGGTAGGGTACGAAGGCTTTGGTCCGAAATTCTTGCGCGAGAAATCTTTGATTTTCTGGCTACTTATTATGCAAATGACTTGAGGGCCCGGTTAGAGACAACCTTGGATTTGGAATCAGCTAGACTAGCTATTGAAGATCTCCTGAGCCTACTAAAGCCTTATCTGACCAAGACCCCTATAATAAGGGAGAATAGGGGGAGTGTAAGAGATTGGTGGGATGCAGAGTGCAGGGACTGCTGCGCCGACCTGCGGAAATGTTCACGTGCCCTTAAAACCAACTATGATAGGGTACTCTTAGCTCAGTATAGGTTTAAATACCGTTGGTATAGATCCCTATTAAAAAAGAAAAGACAGGATTCCCAAATAATAAAATGGAATCAGTTACTTACAGCATTAAAGACCCATGATGGGAAATTATTTTGGAAAATGGTGAATGGCCCTATTGTGGGTCCACAACATTTGGTTGATCCAAGAATAAATAGTGATAAATGGGAACGACACTTTAGAGAGATATTTAACTCTAGTCTTCCCTTGGAAATTGTTAGTGATGAGGGATTTTCTGCTTCTGCAGAATGGGAGCCAGTCAGGGAGGAAGAGATTTATGAGGCCATAGAGATGCTAAAAAATGGCAAAGCCCCGGGGGATGATTTTATCCCCTCGGATTTATTTAAGGCAATGCCAGAATGGTGGCTCAAAGCCCTGGCTAATCTCTTTACATTGATTAATAATGCTAGCTCGGTCCCAGAATTTTGGAAAACAGCAGTGGTTGTTCCCATTTATAAGAAGGGGGATAGGTCTGATATTAAAAACTATTGACTATCAGTTTACTACTGATTATCTCAAAGTTATATTCTAGAATATTGCTAAATAAATTACAACAATGGGTCTACCACAATCAAATCATTGCACCGGAGCAGTTTTCTCCCAAATAAAAGCACTGTGGATCATTGTTTTCTCTTGACCCACTTGGTGGAAAAATATAAAACTAGGGGGTTAAACATATATGCTGCATTTGTAGATTTTTCATCTGCGTTTGATTTGATAAACCATGAGAAACTATGGGGAAAACTGTTACGTCTAAACATGGACCAAAAGTTGCTGATGCTAATAAGATCCCTCTATACAGATACAGGTTTAAGAGTTAGGCTTAATAAATTAGGTCACCTCTCTAGCAGAATTGATACTACGAGAGGAGTTAGGCAAGGGTGCCTTTTGGCCCCTTTACTCTTTAATTTATATGTAAACGATCTTACCCTAAAATTGCGGGACACAGGAGACTATATGAGTATATGGCCCCTAAAGTAGGCCTAAGAAGGATCTCACTCATAATGTATGCAGACGATACGGTGTTATTCTCTACTTCAGAACTGGGTTTGAGACGCTTATTGGAGGATTTCTCAAAGGAATGTAGCCTACAAGATCTGAAAATCAACTATAAGAAAACAAAGGTTATGATCTTTAGGCACAAATTCAAGCAGGAACACTGGCTGATGGATTTAACCCCAATTGAGCAGGTAAAATGTTTTACCTACTTGGGGGTAGTTTTCTCCCATAATGGATCTTGGGTCCCTCACATTCAATCCTTAAAGACAAATGTAATGGGAACTATGGGGGCAATTTGTAATTTTTTTTCCACAAAGGGAGGACAAAGGTTTGTTCCTGCTCTAAAGGTATTCCATGCAAAGGTAATAGCGAAACTGAGGTATGGGGTCTTACTCTGGGGTGTCTCGCCGGGCATGTTGAAAATGTTGGAACCAATACTCCATAAATTTTTGAGGAAACTGATGCAGGTGCCGAACTCAACTCCAGCAGTCTTACTCAGACTGGAGATGGGGGTGTATTCCCTGAGAGCTCATTTAATGGAGTCAATGTTATCAAATTTGTTTAAAATCAGTTCCGCTCATGAGGCTGAGCTAGTAAATATCTGCCTACATAAAAAACTGAATAAAGATTACCCTACCTCCCTTTGGTGGAATAAAATGAATGCTAGCCTGAACGGGATTGGATTGTCATATCTATTCCTGAAGGACTTTCCATTTAAAGAGATAAAGAAAATGTTGAAATCCAGGATTATGGATCTTGATGTCCAAACCTCTAGAGCAGCGGTTTCTGTGATTAGGACATCACCTTGGTATCAGTACTTGATCCCCAAATGGGAGGGGGGGGGCAGGACCTCCCTTTCCAACATAAGCGAGCGTTTTTTGCCTTACGGCTCCAGATCATGCCTTCAGCGGTGCTGGAGGGAAGGTACAGGTACCCCCTACGTGGACAGATTGTGTCCTTATTGCCTATCTGAAGTCGAGGATACTGTTCATTACCTTTTTGCATGCCCAATGTTTTCCCATCTACGTAGGAGGATGTGGGAGAAGATAGCAATCCCCCCTAATTTAGCAATAACACAGAAAATAGTATATCTTCTTTCTGATGAAAATCAATAGCTTACCCAGACTATTTTCTGTGTTATTGCTAAATTAGGGGGGATTACTACAAGATGATTATTAATTAATTTATTATTATTATTATTATTATTATGTATAAATAAATATCCAGTTTCCCTGAAAATAAATGTAAACATTATGAAAAATAATCATTAATATTCTTATTGAGGTTTTTTTAAAAAAAGGCTATTTTATCTTTGTTGATGCTACTCTGTGATACTCAAACTACTACAGTAGGGAGGAGTGAGAAGGAGCACAACTGCCAGACTCTCTAGCTTCACCCCGACTGAGCTAGGGGAAATTTCCAAAGTGGTGGGGTAAGTAGCCAGGGGCAAAGAGAGTGCAAGGACAAGAGAGTTTGCAGACAAAAGGTAGGATGTCAAGGGAAAGAGAGATCAAGGTGTGAGTGTGAAGGTAGCACAGGCAACAGGAAGTAGCACAGGCAACAGGAAGGGGGCACTAGATAAAATGTTTGAGAACCATTGTGCTAGATAGCCTGAGAATGTCACACTGTGGCATTTCTCCTAGTGATGACATCTGTGATGCCAGTATGATAAGGCATCACAGCACATGACATGTTTCAATCAACAAAGCAGGAATCCTCTGGAGCTTATACAGGCAAGTGAATGAATAGCCCTTCCTCTCTGCTCCTAAGCAGATACCCACAAACCATACTGTGATACACCCATTAATGTCTAGGGTGAACCAGCAAACAATTTCTATTGTGGCCTATGTTCGCTTGAAACTGGTCTCCAGGAGTGAAAACTCATTGCACTAATTCAATACACTGCTAACATCCCAAAGTTACTTAGATGATGTATATTTCCTTGAACACCTTTGTCTTAGGACAAATTGCCACTGTGAGTTGCCAGCTTTATAGGCAGCTGCTTTTGCTGCTGCATCAGCTTTAAACAGGTTTGTGTACTCTCTCTGTCTTTACTCTATCAGAATTAATAGCAGCAGGTCAGGCTGTCTCCGCATGGACGCTTGGTCTGCTTCCTCCTTCTCTCTATTCTGTGGTGACCTAGCAAAGAATCAGGTTTTCTTCAGGGGAAACAGTGAAGCAGCAGATCAAATGTCCAGATTTCTGAAAAGAACTATTTTACATTATTACAAGGGAATCTCTCAAAATAACATCTTCCTATATTAAAGAATATTCTGAACTCCTAGCTCTGACAGTGTAGTTCAACACCCCACTTATTTTATCTTGTGTCCAGGGTTCCCACCAACATAATATCCAAGTACAAATCCTTACGGTTGTCTTATGCTACAGCATTCATTCTCTAATAAATCTGAAATATTTCCTGACCATTCCCCAGCAGGGTGACCCCTAATTAAGTACCCCAAGTTCTGTTGAGGAATCCGGGGAAAGGCAGTTGCTGTTTAGTGGGAGACCAGAACAGTCTGTTTATCAGAGGATCAGAATACTACTATGTGAGGCCTTCTGTTCACTCTTTGGTGTTTGTACAGCTTTTCACTGCTCAGATATTAAACATTAAAAACCCTCAGCAATTTAACACAGAACCCCTGATGCATCTATAACTAGGGAGGATAATTAGACAAACCAGGCACACAACACTGTTCTGCAAGGGATCGTCTCTGTGACAAACCTTTGAAAGGCAAAAGATAAACTCCCGCTGGAATACACAAAAGCAGCAGCTACAAAATACCATATGGGGATTGTGATGTTGAATATATCAAAGAAATCAAGGAAGAAAAAAAATATCTCAGAGTAAGTCAACATATGGCAGGCATCAGCCAGTCGCAGGCAGATCCCAGCTAGGGCTGTGTGCTTCTTACTCAGGTTACAAAATAAACGTTAATGCCAGGAAGAAACCAAATACATGGAAGATCAAGGTTTGCACGTGAGCGAGGAGCGGCACAACATGTGGCCACAACAAGTAAACCATAGAAGGAAACGAACACCAGCCTATTCCAAGCCAGTGCCTCTGCGTTGTAGGTGAATCCACAGGAACTTCTGTTGTTATTAATTAATTATTATTATTATAAACATTTATATAGCGCCGGTCGTGTGACCTGGTGCTGTACAGAACATAGAACTAGTTCCCCTGGGCTTCAGCCTCCTCTCCTGCCATACCTGTATTTGCAGTTATGCAGAGCAGGTAAAGGGTAACCAAATCTCTTGCGCTGCAGCATCAGCTGATGATGAGACAATAAAGAGAGACTGCCACCTTATCACACTCTTTCTAGAAAACTGCATCTCAGGTCTAATGCTTGAGCACTTCAAAACTCTGAGCAATCAAAACTTCAGCACATTCTGAATTTTAAATATTTGGCTGGGAATAGAGCTGGCCACATTTTTCATTTTGAACTGAAATTTTGATGACTATGAAAATTCTCAATTCAATTTTATATTTTATTCTTTATATTTTGGTGTTATTTTTTTTTAATGTGTTTTAGCATTGTTGTATGTTGCTCCGAGTTACTGTGGTAGGAGGGGGTGGCTAAGAAATCTACTAAAATAAATAAGTATTCATATTAAAACTGCTCTATTTTATACCATGCTACTTACAATGCAATGCCCTAATCCTGCAAAAACGTACCTATATGCTTAAATCTACTCCTGTGAGTAGCCCCATTGACTGAATACAAGTTACATAAGCCACTGCCGTATCAGGGCTTTTATTATGTGCAAACTGTCTCTACCTTCCCTTTCTACATTCTGAGGGAGATCACTCTAAAGTCCCCTCTTTTCCTGTGTGGTAAGGTAGACGAAGTGAATTGCAAGAAGCTTTCACCTTCCTCTGATCCATCAGGCATTGGTCATTGCCCGAGACTAGACACCAGAATTGATAGACCAATGGTCTGATGCAACTGGGCAAATCCTGTTCCCTTAATGAGCCAACGAGTGGTAGGACATTGTTTTGGGGAATTACATCTGTAGATTTGTGAGCTGGAACCTGCATTATCTGTGCTGCTCTGGCCTCTCTCTCAGTGAAAATGAGTTGGCGACTTACAAAACAACTCCTCTTTCCTCCCCTGCCAGTAGCTCTGACAGAAATCCCTCGGGAAATAACCATTGAGCAAACATCTGTGCTCTTCCCTATCTATCACCATCTCAACAGCTCCCGTAGTGGGGACTGACATAAAGGATCTGCTAGTTTCACCAAAGCCCAAATTCCGAGTCAGCCACAGAAACCCTGACACAAAAGTGATAAAGACCCAGAGATGCCACAATCTTTGTGAAGCCGCACACTGCCACATTCCTAAACGTATTATGTGCACCCTGGTACAATAGGTGTCAATTTTTTACAATAAGAATCTCCCCTGAGAAACTGCTGCAGGATTAGTATTGTCATGTGTCTAGTGTCATCTGTCTGGTAATGGTACTTAGTATTGTCATCTGACAAAATGATTAAGTGAGCTGAAAAGCTAAATTTTATAGCTTTTGTGATTTTTAAAAAAATCCATCACACAAAGGGTCTCTTTTCGTTTATCATGATTGCTGTTCACACCAGCAATATAGCTGTGGAACAGGAGGGAAAAGAGGATGGGCAGGAGGGAAGGAGGGAAATCAGGTTAAGAAAAATATCCAGCTTGGGAAAACCAGCTAACTCTTTGTGGTCTTTTTGTCAGCTCGAATGTCAGAATCATTCAAGAAACATGGGCAATTTTTCTTGAATGTAAAGCAGCGCTTTTTGAAACTAATACTTCAGTTTGGGTATTTGTGTGGCTCAACAAATACCTGAATATGAAACCAGTGTGTAGCTTGCCTGGCCAAATATGCCCCTACGTTCGTTCATATCGCAGATTTCCAGAATCCTCCATCCCCACCCTATACATCCAGACCACAGTGTGCTCCAGCCCGACCCCACTGCCTCGTAGGGTTCAGGGGACTTGATTACCCAGGGCCTCCTATGGAGGTGCTTGCTGTATTACTTGCTCCCAAGATAAAGCGCAAGGGCAGCCTAAGGCCAGGCAGTACACCAGGGCAGTACCTTGCTGCCTTAGACTGGGGTCAGCATTAAACCCATTGCTTGCTGCCTTGTAGGGCTGCCACTTCTCACAGTTTCACCCTGAGACTCTCATTTTGGTTTATGACTGAAACTGTGGGAGGTGGCAACTCTACTCCCTTTCGCTTAACCCCCTTTTCTGTGTGGTACCTCCCATCCTGAACAGGCCTCTTGGGTGACCAAATTGAGAGTCTTCCTTGGAGGAGCAGCAGACACAGGTTGAGAAAGAGGGGGGCATAAAGCAAGCTACTTCAAGAAGAATCTTGTATCAGCCTTACATGGTAAGTGGAAGGCTCCAAAGGTCCCATTATCATTACAGTGGGGCCGAATCCTCCTCCACAGTGCTGCCAAGCTGAGTAGGGAGAAGAGACCAGAACAAGGTTGAATTATCTCTCTCCAAGCTGCAACTCCAACTCCACAACCCCTGTTCAAATCCAGTCAGCTCTCATTAGGTGCTTTATGGGCCAAGGGGG
>QEPC01013006.1:1104054-1114884 GCA_003113815.1 Sphenodon punctatus | reverse complement strand
TGTTAAACGGGGGGCCACGATGGAGAGGGCATTCTCGGTGGTGGGGCCGCGGCTTTGGAACTCCCTTCCGGAGGAAGCTCGCCTGGCTCCTAGCCTATTAACATTCCGGCGTAGTTGTAAGACCTGGCTGTTCGCCCGGGCCTTTGGGAGGGAGGGGTAGGGGAATGTTTTTAGTTCCCCCACCTAGTGATATTTATACTGTCTTTTGCCCTGTTTTTATATGATGGTGGATTTTTAAAATGTTTTAGGATTTTATTGTGGATTTTAATGTTGTGAGCCGCCCCGAGCTGCATGGCAGGAGGGGTGGGATAGAAGTTTATAAATAAAATAAATAAAATAAAAATAAAACCAGCAACCCTCTGTTTTTTGTGAGAAGATGTGTCCTGTACAGCCCAAAACATTTAACATACAACATTCCATCTTACTGTGGTTGCATGCATTAGGATGCAGCAGTCAAGTGTCGTTACCTTAGTGCAGCGGTGGGAAACATTTTTGTTTCCTTTGGGCCACTTTGAAAATGAGTACAAGCTTTGCGGGATAGATAGGGGATGAGCTTCACAGCTCTGGATGATGGAAGGAATGCGTCTAGAGCAAGAGTTGGGGACCTTGGACCTGTGGTCTGTTTCTGGCCTGCAGATGCCAGAAGGCCACCCTCCACCCGTTGGCCCCTACCCTTTGTGAACATGCCACAGACTACCAGCAGCCCACCAGCTGCCAGACGGCCATGGAGTGTTCCTGGGCTGGCAGGTATGCCCCCTTTGTAGAAGACCACTCCCTTACAGGCTTCTCCAATCCATAGTATCCTGAGAGTGTGGGGGGGAAGGAGGAGGATCAAGGGATTCCCACCCCTGGTCCAGATCATGGGCTATGCTTGAGTGCAATCCCTCATCTCCGCTCACTTATCACTCTTTCAGTGCTTGAGGGTGGGGGACAGAATCAATGGGCCAGATCTAGAAATAGGAAAGGGGCCACAAACTGACCCCCAAAACCAACTGTAAGCCAGATGTGGCCCATAGACTGGAGGTTCCCCTCCTCTACCTTATTTATTTATATCAAAATGTATATGCCGCCCCCTCCTGCCTCAGGCGTCTTGGGTCAGCTCACAATATTTTAAAAACATTTTAAAACAAACAATAATAATTACAATTAAAAAAATAAATAGAAAACCCCATCCCCTCCTACCCTACCCTAACGCAACCCACCCACCCCATCTTACTCGGGAAATGCCTGGCGGAACAGCCAGGTCTTACATTGTCTGCGAAAAGAGGGGAGGCCGGCAGCCAAGCAGATCTCCGACAGGAGGGAGTTCCACAGCCGTGGTGCAGTCACAGAAAACGCCCTCATAGTGGACAACCAGGAAACCTCGAGGGCATCCCCAGTCAACCGCAGGGGTCACTCCAGGACCCGTGTGTGTGTGTGAGATGGTTCTGCAGATAGGCGGGGCCCAAGCTGTTTAGGGCTTTAAAGGTCAACACCTACACCTTGGATTGGGTCTGGAAATCTACTGGCAGCCAGTGCAGAGAACGAAACACCGGTGTAATATGTTCGCATAAGGCCCGTCCCTGTCAAGAGATGGGCCACCGCATTCTGCACCAGCTGCAGCTTCTGAACCAGCACCAAGAGTAGCCCCACGTAGCATACGTTGTAGTAATCCAGTCTTGAGGTAAGAAAAGCACTGATGACTGTGGCCAGATCCGAGTCTGAGACATACAGCCTAAGCCGACGCACCAGATGTAACTGGCAAAATGCACCCCCAGACTCTGGACCTGAGAAGCCAGGGGAGGGCGGACCCCATCAATGATGAGGGCAGGGCCATCACTCCCTCGGGCTGCACCACAACTATCACCTCCGTCCTGTCAGGATTTAGCCTCAGGTGGCTCGCCCTCATCCAATCCCCCACAGTGGACAAACACTGGGTAAGCAAGCACCAAGACTGCCAGGCCTGCATCGGAGGAAAATGGGAGAGACTTCAAATTCACTTACAAATTCTGTCTCTCCTCCCTTACTTCTGCTGTCTCCTTCACTAGACAGAATTACTACACCTCCCACATTGAGTCCTGTTCTCGGGACCCTTGCCACCTGTTCTCCACCTTTGACTCCCTCCTCAAGCCCGCTGCTCTTTTCTTTCTGTTCAGGATCTTGCTTCCTTCTTCACCTCCAAGATAGACAAGATCTGCCTCGACATCGCTTCCCACTCCTCTCGTCTTCCTACTCCCTCCCCTCCCCCTCCTGTCCTCTTTCCCTCCCACCTCCCTTGAGGAAATCTCCTCCCTGCTCTCCTCCTCCAACCCTTCCACATGCCCCCTTGACCCCATCCCCTCCTGCCTCCTGACCTCCATTGTTTCCACTGTCGCCCCTTCCCTCCTGCACATCATCAACCTCTCCCTTTCTACTGGCTCCTTCCCATCCACCTTCAAGCATGCCACTGTCTCTCCTATCCTCAAAAAGTCCACTCTTGACCCCTCTAGCTACTTGTCCTGTCTCACTCTTTCCTTTTGCTTCCAAGCTTCTTGAATGTGTTGTCTACTCCCGCTGCCTCGTCTTCCTCTCTGCCAATTCCTTCCTTGACCTCCTGCAATCTGACTTTCGTCTCCTTCATTCTATTGAAACTGCTCTCGCTAAGATCACCAACGATCTTCTTGTGGCTAAATCTAATCCCCTCTATTCCATTCTTGGCCTCCTCTCTGCTGCCTTTGATACTGTTGACCATTCACTCTTGCTGGATTCACTTCACTCTCTTGGCTTCCATGGCTCCATCCTCAACTGGTTCTCCTCCTACCTCTCTGACCACTCCTTCAATGTGTCTCTACTCCACCTCCTCCTCCTTACCACTCTTGGTTGGTGTTCCCCAAGGCTCTGTCCTTGGCCCTCTCCTCTTCTCTATCTATACCCTGTCCCTAGGCAAACTCATTGCCTCCAGTGGCTTCCAATATCACCTCTACGCTGATGACGCTCAACTCTCTCTCTCTCCTCCCTCTCTCTCTCCATCTATTCAAGCTCGTCTCACCAGCTGTCTCTCTGACATCTCTACCTGGATGTCTCAACGTCAACTCAAACTCAACATGGCTAAAATGGAACTCCTTTCCCCCCTTCATTCATCGTCTCCCTCTTCCCTATCGATAGGGTCACCATCCTTCCCGTCCCCCAAGCCCGTAGCTTAGGCTTCATCTTTGACTTACCCCTTTCTTTTAAACCCTACATCGACTCTGTTGCCAAATCCTGTAGCTTCTCCCTCCATAACATTGCTAAGATGTGCCCTTTTCTCTCTGTCTCCTCTGCCAAAACCCTTGTTCATGGCCTGGTCATCTCTCGCCTCGATTACTGTAACCTCCTTCTCACTGGCCTCCCCCACTCTCCCCTTTCCTCCATTCCAAACTCTGCTGCCAGGGTCATCCACCGCGCCTGTCGCTTCAACCATGTGCAGCCCCTCCTCTCCTCTCTTCACTGGTTCCCCCTTCCTGAACGAATCCTGCACAAGCTCCTAGTCTTCACCTAGAAAGCTCTTCACAACCTTGCTCCCCCCTACCTCTCTGCGCTAATTTTCTTCCGTACTCCAGTCTGTGAACTCTGCTCCTCCTCTGTCCCCTCTCGTCCTCCCACATCTCCCCTAACCGCCTTCGTCCCTTCTCCCTAGATGCCCCTCATTCCTGGAACTCCCTCCCTGCCCACATCCGCCTCGCCCCCTCCTTTGTACTTTCAAATTCCTCCTCAAGACCCACCTCTTCCGCTCTGCCCTCCCTGACTTCTTGCTCCCCTCACTTAACTCCTGCTGATACCTTCCATTCAGTACAATCTGTTACCTGAGGTCTGTGTATTCATATCCTCACCACATGGACCAACCAGCCATCATTCTTGATGTAACCAAGCCAAGTGCATGCACCTGGGACCTTGCATCCTCGTGAATGTTACACTCCTTGTCTCTCCCTCTGTTCCCCTTCCTTCGTCTCCCCCTCCCCCCATCTCTCAGATTGTAAGCCCTAGGTCAGAGACCGTGTCTATTCAATTACTTTGTAAAGCGCCAGGTACATTCCTGGGCTATATAAATGCTTGCTAATAATAGTAATAATATAGCTGGGTGTCATCAGCATATTGATGACATCTCACTCCATACTCCCTAACAACCTCTCCCAGAGGCTGCATGTACACATTGAATAAGAGAGGGGATAAGGTGGAACCCTGCGGTACTCCACACGTGAGGCCCCAGGGGGAAGATGAAAACTCCCCCAGCACCACACGCTGGGTTCTCCTGGCCAGGAAAGAGTGGAACCATTCAAGAAGAGTCCCGCGAATACCTGCCTGGTCCCGCAGCCGAGTCACCAACAACTCATGATCAACGGTATCAAATGCAGCCGAGAGATCTAACAGGATCAAGAGGGTCGAACGACCGTGGTCCAACTCACGGGAGAGGTTGTCGGCCAAGGTCACAAGTGCAGTCTCCATGCCATAACCCAGACAAAAGCCCAACTGCGAGGGATCAAGAAAATTAACCCGGTCCAAATGCCCCTGAAGCTGCTGAGCCACCACCTGTTCAATAACCTTCCCTAAAAAGGGAAGGTTAGAGACTGGCCGATAACTGGCAGGGGCGCCAACGTCCAAAAATGGTTTCTTGAGCAGGGGCCGCATCACCACCTCCTTGAGACAGACCAGCACCCTGCCCACCCCAAGGGAGGCATTGACTATCCCCGCCAGCAGTGGCCCCAGTGTCTCCTGGCTAGCCTTAACAAGTTTAGTGTGTCAGGAGTCAAACTGGATCAGTCCAGCACAATTTAGTGGGTCAGAATAGCTAGCTTCTTGTGATCCATGGTGTGTCTACCACATATTACAACAGAGCTACCACAAGGCAGATTCATTCAGATATCACAAAAGAATGTCACCACAAAGCTCTCATGATGCTTCTGAGAGGGGCGGGACGGTTGTCGTGACATCTGAATATGCCCCCCCCCCCTCGAGTCACAAGGGGGTTGGAATTTATTACTTAGGCTGCTTTCTGACTACCTTGGAGGGGCGGGAACGTTTGCAATTACCACTGCAGCTCTCTAATTGCGATCAGCGCCTGTCAGAATGCACTAATCCTCTTTTAGTGTGACTGGGTCCCCAAATGTAACCTTTACAAGGACAGGTGTACATCTGGGCTAAAAGGGGATTAGTGCATTTATTCTAACAGGTGCTAATCCTCACAATCCCACGTAATGGTGAAAAGCAGCCCTTGGGAATATTTGTTACTCTCACACTACAGGTTGTTGAAAATCCACTCACTGCACATAGACTAAAAGGCTAATACATGGAGCTGCTAAAATTAAGTGCTTAAAAAAGTTTATTATTTAGGTTACTCACTAAAAATGAGCTAATTTTTCAGAGGTATTCAGCATCTAAGTCCTTCCACTGTGGGAATGAAAATCAGGTCATTATTATTTAGGTGCTTAAATCAGATACTTGAGTTTGAAGAACCAGCCTTTAAAACTAAACAATAATAAAATCCCTATGCTTGAGGTTCCTCCTGTTGTGACTGTAGACAAATGCTGCAATCTTCAAATCAGTTGTTCAAGAGTAATCCCTTAATGATACAGGAGAATTCTCCTGTTCCCGGCAAAAAAAGAGTTAACAATGCAGCCTCGCACAGGAACTGTTTGCAGGGCATAAAAATAGCTGCTTCGAAAGGAGGAGACGGCCTTGAGAAAGACAGGATTCTGGACTGACCCTCTGGTGTGTCTGGGTTTGATCCCTTGATGGAATATGAATCCTCTAAGTCAGATGGGGGGAACCTTTTCCCTCCTAGGGACCACTTTGAAAATCAGCTCTGAGATTCGCATCAGAATTGGGGGCAGGGTTGCTGAATGGGCGTGCTCAGGAAGGATAGGTTCCAGATCATGGATCTGTCCCCTGTCCTTGTATGCACTTCCTCATCTATGCTCCCTTGCCATCAGTTCATTCTTTCAGTTCAGGCCTTGGGGGCGGGAATTGGATCCAGGGGCCAGATTCAGAACTGGAAAGGGAACAAATAAAAACTAACCGTGGGCTGCATTTGGTCCCCAGACCCGAGGTTCCCCACTCCTGATCAAAATCCTCCAAAGAGCAAAACGGCCGTGCTTTAATTACTAGTCCACAACGCTGCATCGAGGAGGAAGAATGTGGGATCTGTCACAATCAATCATGTTGTAAATGAATGAGTTTAACACAGACCTTGCTCTCTCAGAGAAGTTACCTCTGACACAAGATTGTTGTGTGTCAGATGAGAAACTGAATTAAATATGCTGGGTACTTAAATTGGTTTACGAAAGAACGTAAATTTTTGGTCCTGGCTAAATTCCAGCGAGAGTAATTGCAGGTATTGAATGCAAGCTGCTGCAACAATATTCTGCATTACCAGTTCAACATGGCTGTGGAACATTGCTATGCATGCACTATTGACTCCCACCCCAGAAGCAACTGCATTTCAGTAGGGGATAAAATAATCTCTACATGCAGTTTCTCTGTTCTTAAAGGACTTTGGGGTGACAGATACAATAGAAAACATAATCCCCATTTCTCTGACATGTTCTGCCTGCTCTTCCTTCCCGCCCTAATTTCACTGATGGTAGGAGCAGGATCAACATACTGCTGCTACATGCTACAGCAACTGAATCCACCGTTCTCAATGGCTGACAAGATACAAGCTTGAAACAAAGGGTGTTAGGCTGTGTTTTCTGTCTTCTGATAATAGAACCACTGTAGTCTATGTTCCATAGCAAAAAGGATTTGGAGTTCTGCTGAAATCTGCTCCATTAGCCCCATCCACAGGCACCACACACATCAGTATCACACACAATATGTTAACGCTGGGAATTATTTTCAAGAAAACTCCAGCCAAGAAATTAAGCACAAAAATCACTTTATTCCTAAAATCACACCCACATTATTCTTAGAAAGGTGCACTTCTAGTTTTCAATATTTTAAATATATTTCCATCATTTTTTTTCTTGCTTGAGTTAAATATTTTAATAGGAAAAAATTCTCAGAAATAAATGCAAAGCAAAACACTTTCAATTTACATTTCCTTTAAGTGTTGTTTGTTCCTGCAGTCATTTTGGGGAGTTCTGCCCCTCTTCAAAACTATTAAAAAAGAAGAAATCCAAAGCGACCCTCCCCAATTCCAAAATTCTTTGCTAATCAGATTTTTCATTTGCTTTTAAGATGAGATGTTAACAACATTCTGGAACATGCTTAGATTGTCTCATGCCAGTTTTACAGTCCTACAGTTCTTTATTATGGTCACATACATTATGTGGGAGGCAACTTTTATGGATGTAACTAAATGTCCCCCACTTTCTAGAGAATGCCACATTACAAAATGTTGGTTTGGCAATATACATGTCTGCTGGTGAAGAGTTCCAAGAGCAGCAGGGAAATCAGCACTAGAGAAGTTTACTGACTCGATTGATATGCAACTTGCAAGACCCGACAATTTCAAAAGTAACTGATTGCCCATCTGCAGCCAAATCTGGAACCAAGGTTCTACCTAAAATCTAATAATTCAAAAATGCTAGCAATGCAAATACACAGCAGTATAAAATATCTCACCAGGGTCATCAGAACATGCTGTGGGTTGAATTAGTCTTACACATTAGGCACAGTTAACCACAATCGCACAGCTCCTTTTAACAGCCAGGCATTGAGGACTGATACAGCAATTTTAATAAGAATTTTTCACAGTTAAAAATGGGTCCAGTGCAGAAAACTGTATGTTCCTTCAAGAACAGGGAGGAGATTGGAGGCCCCTGGTTAGATCAGATGTTTTGCTTCCACAAAATGCCCCTTAAAATGCCCCTCAAAATGGACAAGTATAGGACTGAATCGATGTGGCTGTGAGCTCATCCCAGTAAGTAACTCTCTTTCTAGGGGCAGTATTCATTAAGATAGTCACTGCATGGCAGGCTGATATACCTAGAGATATTATGGGCATTTTAAGAGCACCAAAAGACTCCATCATAGGAAAAGTACGTTAGCTGCAACACACCTCTGTTCACAACAAGGTCTGAGGTAGTTTAGTACCAAGGTATGGAAAGCTATGGGAAGAAAAACTGGTAAAGAGGGAAGGTAATGTGCAGGATTAATGCACAATGCCACTATTATACGGCACAACTGTCATTCTGGGAGGAAGGGGAAGAGGAGTTGTGAATCTGTTGCAGGTCACAGGCATAAGGAGTAGAGAAAGAGAAGAACAGGAAAGGAATTATGTAGGTGTTACCTACACTGAGGCCGCTTTTAGACGAGACAAATTTGCGCATGATTGATGAAAACTGCGTGTGTTTTAATGCTCGTTAAAACACCTAAACCGTTTTAAGTGCGCATTTGCCATGATCGTGTAAAAGCCAAAACTGTTTTGAATGTGTTTTTTAAATAATTGCATCTTTAAAAACCGGTTTTGGCATCCCCAATCATCAAAGGGGCGAAAAACTGGTTTTAAAAAATGCACATTATTTAAAAACCACATTCAAAACGGTTAGATAAGAAAAGTGAAGAGCAAACTGTTTTAAGGATGGTNATTGCATCTTTAAAAACCGGTTTTGGCATCCCCAATCATCAAAGGGGCGCAAAACCGGTTTTAAAAAATGCACATTATTTAAAAACCACATTCAAAACGGTTTTGACTTTTACACGATCATGGCAAATGCGCATTTAAAACGGTTTAGGTGTTTAAATGAGCATTAAAACACACACTTTTTTTTACCAATCATGCGCAAATTTATCTCGTCTAAAAGCGGCCTGAGCCTGGCTCTAATGCTTCTTTTATAAAGTTTGAAACCAGGGCACTAAAATTCATTCCTGAAAAAGAAAACTCAGTCATTAAAATAATAAAAACTCTCAGTAAAGAAAAGTGAAGAGCAAACTGTTTTAAGGATGGTGTCTTCCCAGATTTTCAAAGATACTAAACATTACATCCTAAATGTTAGGGGAAACAGTATATTTCTCAGAAATAGATTAAGCTGCTAATGTGAAGTGTGAATCCGAAGATACTAATTCCCCCCCCCCCCGCCCTTTAAAAAAAAAAATATATTTGTTGTTCTGGAAAGGCATCCTCATTGGATTCTTGCAAAAATTCCTTTCCATCATTTCAATCCACAACAGTCACACTCAGTAAAATGAGGACTGGGGTGTGTGCACACACTGGATAAATGACAGTGCTGGGGCATCACTTTTAAACTACAAAATTTCTGCTCCAGGTTTAATACTGAAACTGTTGAGTCAATGGCAAAGTTCCCATTGACTTCAGTGTTGGAGAATCAAAGCAGACTGAAAGCAAAAGCAGGTGCTTCATTTACTGAACAAAATGGCTTACACTTCACATACTAACAATTCTCAGCTTTCTAGTACTTAAAGTTTTGGTTCTAGAATACTTTACACACAGGTGCAGGGCAGAAAACTGGGGAGCCAAATCCCATAATCTTTCCAAAAAGCACATAAAAAGAGCTATCAGTGATTTCAGCTAGAGCAGCTGGTGCCAGGTGGGGAGAAAAGAAGAAAAGAGTAACAATTACATGGGGACAGCAATTGATAATCCGCTAGCAAGGGGACAGACAGCAGCTGGATAAAACTGTAGGAGCTACTGACGGACAAAGTCTCCCTTTGGAAGTTATTGACGCACTGATCCCTCTCCTATTCCCTTGGGCTTTGTGCCTGGTTTCGTTTTTGTCCTCTTTATAACAAAATCTAAATTATTCAGTTTCCTAAATTAAGTAAAAAAAAAAAAAGAATCAAAATCCACATAAATAAGCAGGCTTCCCAGTGTATTTCAGGATTCTGGTGGCTCTGTTATTGAAGCCACCAAATCAGCTTTAAATATAATAGACACATGCCTGCATCTACACTCTCACCACTGCTAGAATGTTTCCTGTTCACTACTATGCCTCAGACTGCTAAATATGTTAAACCCCATGCACTTCGTACAGCAATACCATTTTAAAAACATTTAACAGTCCTCAATATACAGCTATCAGAGCCTGTACACTGGATTTTGCCTATACAATAAGAGTTTGATAGGCCATATTTAGAAAGCCTCTTACATGGTTGTTGTTATACAGTTATAATAACTGGACAAACATAAGTGTCCAAGCAGAATTTTATC
This sequence comes from Sphenodon punctatus, assembly GCA_003113815.1. NCBI lineage: Eukaryota > Metazoa > Chordata > Lepidosauria > Sphenodontia > Sphenodontidae > Sphenodon > Sphenodon punctatus. The sequence continues at coordinate 1,104,782 of QEPC01013006.1, read as the reverse complement.
AGCCTTCCATGCCATATTATATTTTGGACCTGGGAAAATGTCAAAGTCACTCTAACTGCAGTTAAATTTATTATCTTATAAGAATCTCCCTTTGTAGTACAGGATATATATTCTCCCCACTTTTTAATATCCCTATCTTTTCTGGGATATTAAATATCCCAGAATAATATTTCTCTGTTTTGTTCTGCATTATATAGACCTGAAGAGGAGGAAGCAGAAGAGGCCTGCTTCATTTCCTTTAGCAGTCATTTACGATTGCTTTGAAAGTGTAGCTTCTAAACGAGACGGATTCCTACGTCATATCCCTGTGAAAAATGGCATGGTTTTCATTGCTGAATGAAACAAAAATCAAGGTGCAAATAATGAAGATACCAGAAAACACTTCCAATTGCCAACAATACCTTCAGAGCACAATCCAAATGCTTTCATTAGGATATTATTCACCGACATTTTCTCATACCATCCATCTATGAATCTAAGAGACTGTAGATAAATATAGATATTTATCATAAATCACTTGCTGGCTATAACTTATCACCACACAGAGGGTGATTTCAGACGTTATGGGGCCCGTTGGCCCCGTACCGAAATCACCGAATTCCTTCCCCGCCGGGATCACCCCGTCACGCCGCAACAGACGTGCCGGGGGGATCCTGGCGGGGAATTGGGGAGGGGGCCACACGGCGCAACGTGCGGCCGCACGGCCCCACCCCCTCCACGCTCCCGGC
>QEPC01013006.1:1085435-1103458 GCA_003113815.1 Sphenodon punctatus | reverse complement strand
GTGACTTTTCGTTGGTCCCGGCCCGGGGTCCGTTTGACCACGCTTCCCGGGACCTTCCCCCGGCTAGCCCGGGAAGCGTGGTTCAAACAGACCCCATGTGGGGATTCACCGTGGCGAACATCTGGCGCCCCGCAAACAGACGTTCGAGACACGGTGACCACAGGTGGGTATTCACCGTGGTTCACCGTGATCTCGTAACGTCTGAAGACACCCAAGTAGAAGCACTTTTATAGTCTCAAAATTTTACTAAGACTATTTCCTTGTAGGTGTGCAAGTTCACAAATACTTGTGCAGGGAGAAGCTGAAATAATTTTTATGGACTCGGATTACATGACACGTCATCCCGGAGCTGTAGGCACTGGACTGAATAATAAGCATAACACAACATTGCTTAGCCAAATATTTCAGAAGACATCTGAAACCTATGAATAAACAACATTTTATTAGACAGGGGTATTTAAGTAAGTTTGTAAACATTTCAATTCTCTTACAACAAAAGGCTGCCAGCTTTCATGACTTGTAGATTAGATTGGGACAGAAAATCCCACGGAAGAATATCACCCTGCATTAACTGGGTTTAAAATGCAAACAAATAATGGATAGGCTGAGGTGATCAACAAGGAAATAGCAATAGTGAAAGGCTCTGGTTATAGTGATGCAATAATGGGTGCTTTTAAACAAGACGCTTCCATGCATGGTTGGCCCTCTGCCATCCACGTGTCCAACTGCTCATTTAAAATTGGTGCATGGGGAGGCATGCTCCTGTGACCCATGCACCAGCCTCCCAGTCCCTGCACAGAGCACTTCCCGTGCGTGGGCACCTCTCTGCCTCCCCAGGCACCGACCGCGCCCCCCTCCCACCATTCTTGTTTTAAAATACCCTATGTTGCACCAGCAATGCAGCTGCATCATGGCAGCTCCACTGCCTTCACTACAGCTCAGAACAAACAGCATCAACAGGGGCTCCTGCCCAAACTTACATGAACATTTTAGACTGTGCTTAACTGGAGTGCTTGATCTGATGAAATCTGCCTTGCACTTCCTAGAACACTTCTGCGATGGTCACATTTCAGTTCTGCTAAACTGAGGGTGGGCAAAAGTGATGGTTCTTGGTAGTATGATCCGATAATAATGACACTAATGTCAGTAAGGAACTTTTGAAATGAGTTCTTATTCAGTTACTGTCACCATTCATATGCATTACGGCAATAAAATACATAAAGGATGCAGCCACATGGGCTGTTACTGTGGTTTGGCCAGCCTTCCCCCACATCAGGCAGCCTTACTGCACAATGCAGTGCATTATCTACCTGGCAGTTGCCAGATGTTCACCCCACAGCGTGGCTGGGCAGACAGCTGGCTGCTCTGCCCTGCGTCCTTGGAAAATGTTTGGGGATGCAGTACATAGCAGCCTTACCCAAAGTGGGCTAAGGGTGCCCAGTGTGCAGCAACATGCCACCACTTGTGGAACTCTGGGTGATTTCAGACGTTACGCCGTCCCGATTCGTCCCAATGAATCCTCGGGCAGGGGTGAATGAAATAACCACCCCCGTGGTAAAAAAATGGCCCAAATAGATGTGCCAGCTGATCCCGGCAGGGAATTAGGGAGGGGGCGGGGCTGCGCGGCGCAATGTGCGGCTGCACGGCCTCGCTCCCCCGCCCTCTGGGGAGACAGGCAAGCATCGTGGACAATGCGGCCGCAGCGCCCAGCCGCTTTGACCATGGCCTGGATTCCCACCGGGGATTCTGGGCCATGATCGCCAGCCAGACGTTACTTTTTATTGCTTCCCACCGGGAATCACTTTGACCACGCTTTCGGAACTCGGCACAAGGGAAGTCCGGGAAGCGTGGTTGAAATTGACCCCATGTGGGAATCGGCTGTGGTGAACATCTGGTGGCCGCCAAACAGACGTTCAGGGCGCTTTGGCCCCGCAGCAAAATTGACCGTGGTTCACTGTGATCTCGTAACGTCTAAAAATACCCTCTGACACATGGCGAGGCCTGATGCAGGTGCTGTCTCCATTCCCGTGTGGCCATGTCATGGTTGGGGCGGGACAGTGGGTGGGCTGGGGGAGGGGTGGGACTCGGCAGCCGTCCACGTGGCTGGTGCCTCGGTGGGACCTCTGACAGCAGCCTGCCTGCCTAGCTTTCCCGTGGGGGATGGGAACTGACTGCCCTGCTCTCTGCACTGGCCCCAAAGAGTGGTTGTAGCAATTCCCAATCCATGCCATGGGCTGTGTGGGGATCAGGCCCACCCCAGCTCATGTGGCTGCACCCAGTCATTAATTGTAAGGTCATGTGTAACTGAACTGCCATCAGTTGAAATTTGTAGTCATCCTGTGGGAAAGCAGCAAGCATTTTTAGTTTTCCATATAAAACTCCTCAGATCAGAACTGTCATCTTGCATTCTCTTTGTCTAAGAGACACTGCATGGCAATTTCAGCAGTGTTCTTTTGCTACTGAAGCATTTTAAATTCTCCTCTAGAATATGGGCATAACTTCCATTCACATCACTCCGAGCTTTCTAGTGAAAACTTTTGATGATGGCCAGTGAGATTGTATATAGGCCAGGAGCAGCCAAAGTGTCGTCCACCTACTTCCACAGTGAAACACACAAGAATCCTAATTTTTAATCTGGAGGCACAGTCTATGGAAACTGCAGTGACAGCATGCAATGCTACACCTGGAGCCAAGTGGGACTTCTTGCAGATGACACTCCTGTTCTGAAGACAGACATCTGCAATATGATCTTCTGTTCAAGTTACATACAGGGTATACATTCATACCCTGACTGTTGTCAGGGTAGTTTTCAACTGAGCAAAATGTGAACACTCCAACTTTCAGCTTCAATCATCTGAGTATCTCTGAGTATATTAACTTCCTGCTATTGCTGGGGCCCTCTGATGCTAGCACTGTTGGCACATCTTGGTCCCTGCTCTTCTTTTCTTGCAACACACTATAACTTTGTTTTCTGAGGGCTGTATTTAAAAAAAAACTTATATAGGGTTTGCAGGCTTTGGGGGACAGCGATTGGAGGGTGGCAGGGTGGAAGCTGTTGGTCTGTCAGGTGCAAAGCATCAGATCAGAGGATCTGGTGGTCCCTTCTCTCTTGCCATCTTGGAGTCCAGTGGACCCATTTACATTTGTAAGTGCAAATCAGATATAAAGTACTACCAATTCAGAATGGAAGCTTTTTATAACTACAGATGCAAATTTTTGTCTGGACTCAAGTTTCTGTTGTCACTTGAGATATTAATGCACGTTAACTAACACAGGTGTAAATGCTTATCTAGATACCTTCCCAAATGTTTGTTTCAGAACATATTGGTGAACTGCACCAGGAATTAGACTTGTGTCCTGCAACTACTCTACATGAGCATTTGTAACTATGGTAGGGTGTATTTGCATACAACCTGAATCGTGGTGGAAGGGCACTAAACCTCATTAATTTTATCTCCAATTCTCTGCACTGGTCCTATTTATGCACAATATTGTTGCATTATCAGTGGGTAAAGCTGCACCTAAACTGAACATAAATCCAGACTTTGATTAAACCAAATTAATCCAAGACCAAATTTATGTTTAGTTTAGTAACCACTGATCATGCAACAATATTAACCCAAGTCATCTCTTCTCTGGGATGAGCTGGTCATTTTAGGAAAGCAGATATATAGAAAAATACTCTAAATTAATGTTACAAAAAAAAAAGTTAAGGTGAAAACACATTAAGCATTTTAATTTTCAGCACCACTAACGAACACTGAATTCAAGCAGGAGTGGTTGTCTGTATAAATACATAGAATCAATTTATGCAGCAACAAAAATAAATGGAGATCTATGTGAAGCAAACTGAACTGGATAGCCAGGGTCCTCTCCCAACTTCCGTGCTCCCCAAGAGAAAGGTGATTTGATTTCTCCTCTGTGCTAAGTCTCTCATATCAGCCTTGAATTCATTTGTCTTGTTATAATTCAATTTTAACATGCCACTTCTGCAGAAATATTAAAATAAAAAGAATGTATTACCAAAAAGAAAAAGAAAAAAAACTTGAAAGCACTGCTGGAAGAAAACAAATGTTATTACTCTTTCTTTTAAGATTTTTCATCATCAAAATGTACTCTTCTTAACAGACATCTTATTAAATGGGGAACACGCTCTGCATTTTCAAATGTCCCACTTGGTGGGGGTAGGGGTATTTAATTCGGTGATGCCCTATTTTTCTTTGCTATAGAAACACAATATTATATTTTTGTTGCTCTTTAAATTAAAGAATAAATTCTAAACTGATATTGCTGGAGCATGCTGTAGAGTAGTTTGACAATGGTTTGACAACAGAGTTGGGCAATTTTTGCTCAATTCAAAAACTCATTTTCCCAGGGAAATCGGTTTTACAAATACAGACCACTATTCCTAAAAAACGTACCTTTTTGCCAGACATTTCTGGGAATAAAAGTGCTTTTAATGTATTTGGAAGAAATAGACACTTATTTTTAAAACCAAACCAAACCAGAGCTCTGCTACAGTTAGATGCTAGCTGAATGCCATGTTTGTGAGGAAAACCAAAGAAAATAATAATAATAATAATAAAAAAAAACACCAAAGAAACTAATAAAGGAAAATGGGGAAATCCAGCAGGCATTTAATTTCACATTTGAAATGTAAGGTCTGTTTGTGGGCTAAATAGAAAAACAAATCTAGAAGGCCAATATGAACAAATGCTATTAATCATAAAGATCTAGCACCAGAATTATTTTATAGTTTATAGAAGGTGGCTAATAAAACCTTTTGCCGGTTCTGTCACAAATGCAACCTGCATATGTTCTTCATGATTCAGTCACTGAATGTGTCACATCAGGGGCATAGCTCAAGTGGTAAGAGCGCATGCTTTGCATGTATAAGGTCCCAGGTTCAATCCCTGGCATCTTCACTTCAGGATCCCTGGTAGCACACCTGGGGGAGGCCTCTGCTCCCCAGCATGCTACTTGAGTCTCAGGTAGCATGCCGGGATGGCCTCTGTCGGAGACCCTGGAAGAGCTGGATTTGGACCCGAATTTGAACCCCCTGCTGCCGTGTCAGGTTGTGAAAATACTGGGCTAAGATGGACCATTGGTCTGACTCAGACAGTTTAGTTTAGTTTACCATTGTGAAGCGACATATCTTCTGATGTTACAGTCTAACAGAATAACCGTATAAATACCCCTGTAAAAATCTTTGGCATGACCCCACTTTGAATATTGTGTGCAGGTCTGGTCACCGCACCTCAGGAAAGATATAATAGAACTGGAAAAAGTTCAGAGAATGGCAACCAGAATGATAGAAGGGAAGGACTGACTTCCATATGAGGAGAAAAGCAACAGTTTAGGGCTGTTTAGCTTGGAGAAGAGGTGATTAAGGGGGGATATGATAGAAGTTTATAAAATCATGAGCAGTGTGGAAAAAGTAAATAGGGAAACTAAGGTTACTTATCAGTTATTTGGTTCTTCAAGAGGGCTCAGTGGATTCTCACTTATGGGATCACGTCTTATTTGCAGGTGCACTAGGAGGAACTTGTCTCTTAACGCAGTTGAAACCTTCTTGTACAAGTTTCTGGAAGCTGTAGCTCCGCTCTATTTCTCCCCTCCCCATTGCCTTTAACCCTCACAAATGTTTGGGGCATAAAGGGGAGGGGCAGAGCCTACGCGCCTCAGTCCCTTCCAACCCCAGCAGGAAACTAGGTATATCTCCAAGCTAGAGGGGAAGGATGGGTGGGTAGTGAGAACCCATGGAGACCTCTCGAAGAACCAAATTACTGGTAAGTAACTCTAGTTTCTTCTTTGAGTAGCTCCATGATTCTCATGTATGGGAGATTATGAGCAGTCCATAAGTGAGAAGGAGGTGGGAGCAAGGTTAGTCCAGGATAGAGGCAAGGGCTGCCCTTCCAAAACCTGCACCCCTTCTGTATTGATGACTCCGGTGCCCTGAAGGGGAATTCCTCTGAACATGTGAGCTGGGGATGTCCATCATCCAAGGCCTACTATGATCTGTCTTGGGGCCATCAGTCGTTTGTACATCAAATGCAGATGCCAGCGGTAGAGATGACCCAGCCAGTGCTGAAGGGGGCGCATGTACAGTTTTGTTGGACGATCATTGTAGTGGATGTGAGGAGACCTAACAGGTGTAAGAAGAAATGAACAGTTTTCTATTGGTGAATAGAAATTGGTCTATAATTTCTACAGTGTCTTCACATCCTGTTTGTTCAGCATGACCAAGGGGTCAGAGGGCAGTGGTCCCATCAATTCCTTGTTATCTGGCAGAGGGATGAACTCAATGTTTGAAGCAGTATCATCTGGAGGTATCTGGGGTGCACGGTGTACTTGGTGCCAAGGTGGCTCAGTCCCCTTATGCTGACCAACAAATGCTTGGAGAAAAGCTGATCCAGGATCCATGGAGGGTTGGCCCAAGGGAAGTACTGGGGGAAGGTGATATCTGGTCTGGTGGCACTTGGCACTGGAGGAGGGGCAGGTACTTGGGGGGGTGTGCCATGCAACTTTCCGTTCCTGTGGATCTGCCAGAGAGTGGAAGGGTTTCTTCCTCCCTGGGGATTTGGAATGGGTGAACCAAGGGGTGTGACAGTGCCTCTGTTGGAGTGGTGATGAGCAGCAGTTGCATGGTGAGCGGGGGTCTGACTGGATGGTATTGGCGATCTCTGTGGTGCAGTGGACTCTCCCTGCGGTAATAATTACCTCTGTCCCAGTCTGAGTTGGCGCCGGAGTCGTACTACCCCTCCGTATCGATATCAGGGTCTTGGGGGGGGGGGGGGGGGGGGGGGGGGGGGGGGGAGTGGTACTGCGGTGTGACCTCAGTTCTGTGGAGGTGAACTGCTCCAAGAGGGGGGTTCATGAGAACACCGGTATTGGGCGCCTTGATGAGACAGGCAGTAGGGATGTCTATGGTGTGGATCTGTCCCGGTACCATGCATTCCAGTGCTGATCCCACTGGTCTTCAAACATGCATCAGTACTGTGGGCTCCCCTGTGGAGGCGGCTGGGTACCCCAGTTTGGCAGATTATCAGGAGGAGACTGGGGCTGGTGCCAAGGTATTTGTGGTGTGGGGTGTTGGTGATGATCAGGCTTAGCTTCATGCAGCAGGATAGGCTGTTAGAGCTGGCTGTGGTGCTGAGTAGACCTGTTAGCTGGCAGGGAAGGAGATTTGCTGGGAGGAAGTTCGGGGGAGGGTAGCCTCTTTCTCTTATGGGTCTTTTTCTTCTTTTTAGAAGGCCCATCCATGGGCTGAGGTTGTGCCTCTCTGTTAGCCCTGTTTTCCTGAGTCATATCCCTAGTTGGCACGATCTGCACATTTTGGGGACTGGAAAGGGAAGATGTCCTTGGTGACTGTGATTCACCCTGCACAGGTTGAGGAGGCTGGGTGGTGGGAAGGGAACCTGGGTTACTTGAGAACAAATGGGGACTGAGCAGCCCTTCTTCACTTCCTTGCAGTGCCTGACTTGTGAGGCGGCTTTGCACAGTCACATTCTCTGGTCCTTGAAGGCTTGCAGGCTTTAGTCCTTTTTACATGCACCTCTCTGAGGCAGAGGGGGCACTCCTTGTGCTGATCCGATAAGGGGACCACTGAGGAGCAGGTCCAGCATCTTTTGAAACCCGCTTCTTTCCCGCTGGGGCAGCCATGCTGTGTGACGTGAGAGGCCATGGGTGGGAAAATAAGGTGCAGACACTAAGCTACTGCTACTGACTAAACTAAGCAACTAGCAAGGAATAACAATCTAACTAGTTAGCTAAAAGAACTATTTAATTTTTAGACAAGCTGAAGATGTTCTTCCAAGTGTAGCCTGCGATGGTTAGAAGGAACTGAGGCGCATAGATTATGACCCTCCCCTCCCCCTTTATACAATTCAAGGTGCTGTTTTTGACCTTTAAAGCCCTAAACGGCTTGGCCTCTACATATCTAAAGGACCATCTTTGTCCTTATGTCCCTTAAGACATGCTGAGGGTGCCCTCTTGCGGGTTTCACCACTAGCGTTTCATAGGACTCAGGCCCGCAGAGACACATTCTTGGTGGCTGCCCCATAGCTTTGGAACTCCTTTTCATTGGAGATGGGGTGCTCAATTTGATTTGTGCTGAGGGCCAGGAAATTTGGTTTGGATCCAACCCTGGGCTGCATGAGGCCCCACCCATAATTTGTATAGCCCCTCCCCCAGTTTGCATAACCCCACTCCCAATTTGCATAGCTTGTGTGAATGTTAAAAACAAATGTTAATTTGGTCCAATTTCAAACTTGCATTCAAAGAACCAGCACATCAGATTACACTGGGAAGGGGCATCGGGGCTACTCCAAGGTCGAAACATTGGCGGCAGCAGGAAGCTGGAGCCAGGGAGGAGGAAGGAGGGATCCGGTCAGTGCCTTTAATATGCTTGCTGCCTGGAGGAAAGAGGGTTTTGCGCCAGTGCGGGGGCTGGAGGAAAGGTGATTGCCAGAGCAGGAGGCATGGCAGGCCGCAGGAAAGGTCTTTGTGGCCAGGGGGAGTTGGGGCACAGGAAAGGTCCTTGTGGGCCACATGCAGCCCTCGGGCCGTACTTTGTGCAGTCCTGCCTGATTCAATGGGTAGGGATAGATTCAGGGGCGGCTGGTGGGTTTTGAGGTTGGAGGGGCAGTAAGGTTGGCTGGCCTGCCGGCAGCAAAGCCACCGGCGGGCTGGCAAGCCTAGAGGCGGAACCAGGGCAACGGTAGGCAGAGCCAGGGCTACGGTAGGCCAGTGGCATGGCATAACCCAGCAGCGAGGAGTTCCCAGGGTTAACATTGGATGGACATTACATTACTTAATGCTGGGAACACTGCTGTGTGAAGCACTGCCACCGGGGGATAGAGAACTGTCTTATTGGGGTCCAGTACACTCTCTTTCCCACTGGGTCCAAATTAACCATAGTAAATTAAAAAAATAGATCACATTGCCATCGCCTACTTTTATCCTGAACCCTCGAATCCTCCATGCCACCAAAGCAGGCTCCCTGGCCTCTTCCTCCAGCAGACCAGCATTAGCTCCAAGTTACAAAATGCCCGTCCAAGCACAATTTCTTTTTTTAAAGTTTGGCCCCCTTCGCTTTGGGGATTCATGCCACCACAAAAGCAGGCTCCCTGGCCCCTTCCTCCAGCAGACCAGCTTCAGCTCCAAGTTACAAAATGCCCGCCCATGCAAGCACAAAGGCTCTTTTTCTTTTTTTAAAGTTTTGCCCATGCCTCCCAAGCACAATTTGGAACCCTACCCATACTCCATTGCCCTGCCAGAGTCCCCCCACTCTCCCAGTGCCTGTGCACCCCATTCCACACACCCATTGTCTCCAAGTGCACCCCTTTCCCCCCCATTCCTGTGTCTCCCAGTCCACCCCTCCTCCACTCCGCCCAAGTCTCATTCCACAGTCAGATTGTCCTTCCCCCACCCCCATTCAGCCTCCATCCCCCCACTCCCCCCCCGCTCAGCCCCATTCTGGGCCCAGTCATGGCTGTCTCCCAGTCCACCTCCCCCCCACCCTGCCTGGCCCCTTTTCCCCCAGTCTCACATCCTCCCCCAGTTTAATACTCACCCCACTTCACTCAGCAGGAAGAGTCCCCTCCAACCACATCAGGACAGTCATTCTGCACTCCACAAAATGGCACCGACGCCAATGCACGCAGCTCAGCAGAGCATGCGTGTTCTCCTCACAAAAAAACAGCGCTGCCTGCCCGCCCCAGCCATGAGGCTCCACCACGCACAGGCGCAAAATCAGTGTCCAGGCGCTGTTTAAAATTGAGCCCAGAGGGCTCAATGAAAGCTTGCCCTCTCTGGCTGTCTGGGAAACTGCAGTTTCCCGTACACGTGCTTGGACGGCTCCCCCTACCGCCTGAGCGCGTTCCTGTTAGGTTTGTTCTTTATGCAACTCCATCACCATCTGCAGCTTGATCAGCTCACTCTTTCCCAGCCAGGCGCCCCCCCCACCCCCAAGCCTGGAATTTCCAGTCCCTCCTCCAGGCTGGAGGGGGCCTGGCTGGGCGAGAGTGAGCTGACAAATGTAAACAGACAAGCAGGAGCCCCCTCCTTCCTGAAAATAAGCAGCGGCAGCCGCTGCTCATTTTCAGGAAGGAGGGGGCTAGAGCGGCAGCTGCTGGGGCCCCCGACAAGAGTTCTGTGACTCATGGAGGGTCAAAGTGGGCGTACAAGGACTCATTTCTTCAAGGCACAGACAGGTAAGGATGTGTGGGCATGGGGCAGAAGGCACAGGAGGGGCATTGCCCCGGATGCCCTCAGGTGTGCACAGCAACTGGATAGATTGAGGGGAGAGCAATGGGCGTGTTTTTAGTTTTGTGGTGCTTTAATTATTTATTTCATATTTGTATTTTGTGTGTGTGTCTGTAAGCCACCCTGAGCCTCAGGGGATAGGGCGGGATATAAATCAAAATAAATAAATAAATAAATAAATACCCCTGACTCTCGCAAAGGTTCAGGGGAGGGGGAGGGGAGGAACAGAGTGGAGCTACAGCTTCCAGAACCTTCTACAAGAAGCTTTCAACTGTGTTAAGACAAGCTCCTCTCAATGCGTCTGCGAGCAGGATGTGATCCCATAAGTGAGAATCACAGAGCCACTTGAAGAACTGCTGTTTGTCCTTTCGTGCAATAAAAAAACCAAGGAGACACTCTCTGAAGTTAAATGGCAGCAGATATAAAACAAACAAAAAGAAGTACTTTTTCACTCAGCAGAAAATACATTTGTGGAACTTACTGCCAGAGGAGACAGTGAAAGTCAGCACCAGAACTAGCTTCAAACAGAAACTAAATAAATTCTTAGAGGATAGAGCCATAAATGCTTACTAGCAGGGGCTTAACTTAAACCCATGGCTACTGGCAGTTGGGAGTGGTTAGCAGGAGATGGGTCAAACCTCCATGACCTGTAATTGTCTTGAGCTACTGTAGCTGGCCACTGCTGGAGACAAGACGTGAACTGTAGGTTTCCTTTTCATATCCTACACCCTCCAATCAGGGTGATGTAGCTCTGAATGGAAATTTAGAAACTGAGTAGTTTTTGTTTTTTGTTTTTAAAAAGCAGCAAAGCATTAAATGGCAGGATTGGAGGGAATGGAAAGAGAGAAGTGTAGAACAATATCTTCGGACAGGTTCATTTTGGTTTAAACATAGTGTGTTCTACTCCCCAAACCTGCCATTTGAGATTAGTACAAATTCAATGACCTGCTATTTTCTGAGAATGTTAGCTCAGAGACAATTGGCACAGACCAGTCACCTTCTAATTTTACAAAGTCCCTCACAATGGTGTCAATCAGACGGATGACAGAGGTGGAAAGTGATACACTTTAACTGCAAGCCGAGGAAGATAAAATTAGTTGTTAATGCAAACGAGTGATACTTTCCTGTCAGTCATGGAAGGACCTATCCTGAAAGGTATGACAGGCTCCATGCATCCTGTCATGGAGGGCTAGAAAAGAACACAGTTGGCATATGATTTTGATTGCTTTTAAAGAAAATTTCAGTCTCAATATTTTCAATATCTTACGTAGACAAATAGTTTAAGTACCTGCAAAATTATAGTTCTGTACCCAAAATTTGAGCTGAATTCTACCATGCCCAGAGAAGTTGCTGACTGAACGGAAATCCTTTATGGTAATTAGCAACTAATGGAATCCATGTTCACTGCACTTTCTTCATTGACAGCAATGGAGATAATGCAGAGAACCCAGGTCCCTGCTGATAGGCAATATCTGACCTGTAGAATGCTTCTGTTCATCACCAAATGGGACACCCCCATGAGATACTGTAAAGGTCTATTTATGTTGTAATTTCTAGGTCTTCAATGTGAACTATTTGATTCAGTCAGTTGAAGATTAGAAATAAGTGCACGCAAAAGAAAGACTGAAGATGGGCTTGATGGAGAAAAACAATTGCTGGATTATTGAAAAAGCAGAAAACAGACAAAGGAAGGAGTCCCTTTTCTGCTCTGCAGAGATCATGCTGTCTTTTAGTTCCAATGACATTCAGCAGAATGAAATCCTTTCATTTTAAGCAATGTGGTATAACAAAATTAATTCAATATTGGTACACAATTTTTTGTTACAGCACTATGTTCAAACACAAGAAAAACAATTTGATTTAACAATATGTCCTACTGTTTTATACCAACTGCTATACTAGAGAAAAAAACCCAATCCTGTCTAAGTTGCTAAACTTGGACAATAATGCTCAAAATCAAATATAAGAAATGTCAAACTTTCCTAATTATTTTTGTCAGTGACATCAATATTTGTGTGTCAAACTGTCAATACAGAAACTTCTTCACACATTGGCAAAATCAGTGGGAGATGAAGCTTTTGCTAAGTGTCCTAGGGACTGGAGATAGGCACTCTGCATGATCATACCTGCGAAAATGTTCAAGATATGCAAACAAGCAGATAATCTGATCAAGTTACAAAGGACAGTTAATGCTGGGAAGTAAATTACTAAACCAAGAGCCAATAAAAAGCCAAATCTAGCTATAATACTCAAATGAAACCTATTTTTATGGAGATTATGAGAAAAGCTTCTTATAAGTGGATTTTTAAATCCTTAGTTGAACATTGTATTTCCATGGGGATTTTTTTGTTTTTGATTTTGACAATAGAGACTTGACTGTAAATTCCCATTTTTTGAATTATTTCTGACTCTGAATAGCAACACACATCAGTGGTTAGCTGAATCTCTCTCTTTTAAAATCAAAAACATGAAGTTTGAAAACTCCACAGTAACTTTTGTAGAAATTAAAGTATAGCTTCAGTTAAGAGGGGAACTTGAATACTTTTCAATGTAAGAACCTGAGAAGGAGTTTTCCTCTTCTGATGTGGTAAGAAATTACAAGTCTGTAACATCACAATTCAAGTACAGCCAGAATTAAATAAAGCCGCCATGGACTGTTTTTCTTATATCGTGCAAGACCTCCTTCAAAGTTTTTCTTATCATACCAAAGGATGCACTGAGATATGTTTGCCTTTTAGAAAGCAGGCATACCTAATTCCATAATTATATGTGCTATGTCCAAAACCTAGGGAATAAGGAAGGAGTGGAGCATAGAGCTGAAAAGATTTGGAAAATGACTTACAATTTACAAGGGAACATGGATTAACAATAACTTAAAATATAAATCTAGTTTCTGTGGTGATATGTTCCATAAAGATAAACATTCACACAGAGAACCCTCTTGTAGTGGGTGCCTTCAGGTAACAAACTCATTAATTTATACGCCTTCCATTCTACTGTTCATATGGCATTTTTGTATTCCAATGTGGCTTTGCCTTTATTTCCTTCCACTTTCCTTGCCTTGGTTAGATTAGAGAGGTAGGATGTTAATGGGGTACTTGATGAAGATTGAAGACCTATTTCCCGCCCCCTGGAGACCATCCTGATTTGAACAAATTGAGGAGAGTGAAGCAGCCCCTTTATGTCCTTGGGAAGCTTTTTCCATTTCAGCATTTCCAGCTGCCAGACATGGTCCCCTTAGTTCATTCAGAGCACTAGAGAAAATGTGCCTACACAAAAAGGTTTTGAATAATTTTACACTGTCATTGGGGCTGCAAACACTCCCTTCCACTCTCACTTATGGTTGAGGAGCCTGTGAACGTGATGTGGATCCAGGGAGAGAGTGCAGAGAACTAGTGCTTGAGGCTCGAAGTGGGCGGGAAACAAGCTGTTGTCCACCGGTGATCAGTTCTGTTGTCGTCACTTACTCACTACCTTCTTCCTTGGGGCTATTGTTTTGTGCTGGACATTCAAAATGTACACAGTGAAACACCTGAAAAAAATAATAATGCAAAATAATAAAATATGAGAAAAAATATGATCAGAACCAAATGACATCTTAAATGAAGTGTACAGAGAACAACGTGCTAGCAACACAGAACTGATCCCTGGGTCATTTTGGGTTTAACAACTTATTCAGACCCTATAAAGACTTTGAAACTATGCAACAAACCACTAGCTTTGTGGAGAAGGTCTTCATTTACAAGCATTGAAGTCTGGTAACTTTCAGCTTGAAATCAGATAGCTTGCTTTTAAGCATGAGGAGACAATGTTGTAATCTGGAAACAACTTTTAGCTAGCAAAAAAGGGCATCGATCTAAAATATTTTAAACAGCACTGGAAGAGAATTAATTAAATCCCTTAGGAATGCCCTCTGCTATATTCAATAACATTTCTAAAAAGGTAGTGTTGTGTCTTACACCAAAATACAGGCTCAGGTATTAACAAAGAAAGAACTGCTCCACTGAATGCAGTCAGTACTTGATGCTTCAAAGAGGCACCTGGCCCACAGTCCTTCCTTCGCAAGTCCTGGTCTTTCAGAGCACTCAGCTCCAAATAGCTGACACCTTGGAAGGTATTGCATCACAATCACAGCAGAACAACTGGCAAACCCGACTTCTATAATACATATCATTCCTAGCCAACTCCAATAGAAGTTAGTTGAGCTGTTTGTCCTACCAAGGATGATCTGCATCAGTTGGTGTGTCACATAGTGCAATGCTGCAGGCAGAATTTCTCCTTGATCCATGAAGAAATCCATGCAGCTAAGTTATGTCCTGATCCATGTAGCTAGCATATGTCCTAATGCACAGGGCTGACCCTTGAAACATTTTTTCACTGGATTTTCCAAGACATTATAAGTTACTTGTTTTACTCATTCATATAGTTATCAAAAAAGTCTTAATGACCCTAAATTGTTCCTTTCAAAGAGTTTTTCATGGCAGTGAACTGAAAAAGACATGCCATGTAAAATGTTTCCCCTTTTTAAATTTTAATTTGCTGCCCATTAATTTCAGTGAGTGTCCCTTGGAACTAGTTGAAGAAGAATACTTGATCAGCTGGTGCAAAATGCTGTGGCTCGTCTGCTTACAGGGACAGGCCGCCGGGAGCACATTCAACTGGTACTCTAGCCTCTGCAAAGGCTGCCTATTGTCTTCCGGGCCCGATTCAAGGTGCTGGTTTTAACCTATAAAGCCCTAAACGGCCTGGGCCCTGCCTATCTCAGGGACCACCTCACTTCCCACGCCCTGGGGCGGCCCCTGCGGTTGTCAGGGGGGTGCCCTCCTGGAGGTTCCCTGCTATAGACTGGTGAGGACTGACAGGCGGGCGTTCTCGACGGCCACACCTGGGTTGTGGAACTCGCTCCTGGTGGGTGTCCATCTCAGTCCTAATCTCCGCACCTTCCGGCGCCAGTACAAGGCATGGCTCTTCCTCCAGGCTTTTGGTGATGGAGAGAGGTTTGGGGAGGTTTAGGGGTGGTGGGTTGTTTTTGTTTTTATTTTTTTGCACACCAGAATGGGTTTTTATTGTTCTTATCGTTTTTTATCTGTTTTTATATAGCATCATATTTGGATTTTTTTTAGTATTGACTGTGAGCCGCCTAGTGCTGCCTGAGGCAGAATTAGGCGGGATAAAAATAAATAAAATAAATAAAAAATCAGTTTTCATCTAATCAGCCATTCAGTATTTTGTATGCTTTTATCATATTTCCTCATACTCTCCTCCTAAGTTGTCCAAATCTTTTAAATCTCTTATCATACTCATGTAAATAATTGAAACTTCTTACAATCTTAGGTGCCTTTTGCAAGTCCAGCACAATTTTTGTTGAGATGAGGGGACCTAAACCAAGATAAAATACATACTATTGATTTATACAAGACCATTATGATAGTCTCTATTTGCTATCCTCTCTTTAAGGCAACCTAGAATGCTATTAGTCTTTTTGACTGTCACTGCATATTGAGCAGACATCTTCATTGAACTGTAGTGTCTACACAATACCCCTGGATCTTTTTCCTGAGATGTGCTAACTAATTCAGAACCCAACAGTGGGTATGAAACCAACAGTGCTTTATTCGTAGTAATTTTATTCTTTGTAGCTCTCATTATAATTTCTTGTCTCTCTTGGTGCCAGAATTCTTGCAATTTTTGTGTGGTCTGTTCTCTTATTTTCTCTTCATTTCTTCTGTGATCCATGTTAACACAACAGCTTCATTTCAATAGTCAGCCTAGTCTCTGCATTTGCACATGTGTTGCTGTGCTGCCTTTCATTAAAAGCATTTCTCAAACACTGTCATTTCTTGTCATGCTTTAAGTTTTTGGAGGCAACAGTGACTGCATTTTTTCCAGCATGGTCAGTGCGAGAATTTGGGGAAATACTATCTTGTTGGATGATCAATATCTTTTATACATTATTTCCCTAGGCAGTGTAATGAAATGAGCATGGCATACGACTAAGTGTTGGGAGACTTCATGCTCCTATAGTCTTCTATAACATAGTGTTTCTTAACTTACACTTAGAAAGTGGTATATCTTTTTATATAGTGCAGATATAACCAACCTTAAGCTGCTATCCATCTATAAAATAAAAAATACATTATTTCAAAATTTTGCCTTTCAACTTTGCCATTTCTCTTTCATACCAGGCTCTAATGTTCATCTCAGCAGGTGCAACATTAACACCACTGTGAATTTAAAAGGTGTTTTATTACTATTCCATTTTAACATATGTAGAGCTGTGCTGCTGAAGGGGAGTAAGGCTCCAGAAGAAGAGTCAAGAAGAATGCATTAATTTCGATAATGATTTTATATCCATCCATCCAGAACAGTCAAGAAGAATGCATTAGTTTCAATAATGATTATCTATCTATCTATCTATCTCTCTCTCTCTCTCTCTATCTATCTATCAGCTTTAATGGACTGTTAAAGATTCTTCAGAACACTCTTAATAGAGTTACATGTGTATATAACTATACATATATATATGTATACACAAACACACACATATGAATATTTATTTATTTCATATATAAATAAAATGAAATCTATTTAAGAGAGATTAAAAATTTCTCTCAATGTATCACACACAAAAACAAGTTTCATAAAACAAAATTCTGTGTGCACTTTATTTCTATGGGCATAAACAAGGGTTAAGAAGCTTAGGGTGATTAGACCTCTCCTATTAAGAGTCTTCTGAAGAATCTTTTACAGTCCATTAAAGCTAAAGGAGCAAGACAAGATATGGTAATGATTTATCAGGGATGCTACCCAGAGCTGCCGGCCATAATAAAGCAGTGACCATAAAGCCGGAGGATAACAAATTTTATTTTTTCTTATTTTTTTTTATAAAAGCGACTGGCAACCATAAGAAAAAAATGGATGAAAATTTTCTTCACATTGCAACATGCAAAAGGCAATGTTTACTCAGAAACCAGTGGTTCCATAATAATATTACTACCACCACCACCACCACAGGTGCAGTAATTAAATAATAAATTTTATTTATATAGCGCCCTCCACCGAATGGCCCTCAGGGAACTTCACAACATTTGTACAACAAAATGCAATAAAACACCATAAAACAATTTAAAATCCAGGTAAAATCCATTTAAAACAGTTTAAATGAGAAGGTAAAGGTGGAGGAAAAATACATTAAGGGCAGGGACCGTTGTTCACTGCGTTTTCCTCATTGGTAGCAATGGGGAAAATGAAGTGAACATGGGTCGCTGATTAAGGGGAATCAGCAGTGGATCCTCCAAGAGCAAATGGAGAATAAAAAAAGTCTGTCAGTGGCAGGATCCCAAAATAGCAGGTACAACAGCGTGCAATGCATGCATTCAGATAGTCTCACACAGCACTTCTGGCTGCAATGCAAGAGAGAGAGAAAGGGTATCCAGCCACAGATCTACAGCTTTGGGAAATGTTCACCTTGCAGGGGCAGATTGCTCTTGCAACTGAACAAATAGCTCTCTTTCATTCATTCATTCAAATCAAATAAAATATGGATCCTCAACTGAGGGAAAATAAGACCATGCTCTGGAAACCAGCAAATGCAAGCTAGGAACCACAGAAGTTGAGAGAGTAACAACTTCAGATTGAGAACACTCTCCACCAGAAACCTCTTCTTGTGTCAAAATTAGAACAACAGAATCTTAGCATTGGAAGGTACCTCAGAGGTCATCTAGTCCAACCCCCTGCTCAATGCAGGAAATCTACAG
>QEPC01013006.1:1053577-1071909 GCA_003113815.1 Sphenodon punctatus | reverse complement strand
CGCAGCCTGGGAGGGGGAGGGGGGAGGAATTAATTGTATTTCATTGATTTCAATGGGGACACAGTGCCCCATTGAAATCAATGAAATAAAACCGGTACCGGTATACCGGATTTAATCCGGGAATCCGGTTCTTTGAGAACCAGAAACCGGTAAATCCGGTATCCGGTATTTACCCCGGGGTCCCACCCCTAGCAAAGATTGTGTAAACAGACTTTTGTTTGAAATGTTTATATGTCCATACTGCAGTACTATCTATTGTTGTTTATGTTGATGTGATGATAGTATGTATATATATGTAATCAAGGAAGTTAGGGTGGCATTATATGTTAAAGACAGCTTTGAGTCAAGTAGGATTAAAATTTTACAGGAAGTGAACTGTACTCTGGAATCTCCATGGATAGAAATTCCATGCGTAATAGGGAAATGTATAGCAGTGGGGCTAGACTATCATCCCCCTAACCAGGACGGGGAGACTGACCATGAAATGGTAACAGAGATTAGACAGGTTATTAAAGTTGGAAACATATATAATAATGGGTGATTTCAATTACCCTAATATTGACTGGGTGTAACATGGAGGTAAAGTTTCAAGATGTCATAAACGGCTGCTTCTTGGAACAGCTAGTCCTGGAACCAATGAGAGAAGAAGCTACTTTATATTTAGTCCTAAGTGGACCTGGTGCAAGGGGTAACTGGTGTAGCCGCTTGGCAATAGTGATCATAATATAATCAAATATGACAATTACTGGAGGGAGAATGACAAACAAAACTAACATTTAACTTTGAAAAGGAAGACTATGCTAAAATGAGGAACTTAGAAGGAAAGTAAAAGGAGCAGTTGTGAGAGTTAAATGTCTACAAGAAGAACGGAGACTATTTAAAAATACCATCTTGAAGGCTCAGATTAAATGTATTCCACAATTAAAAAAAGGTAGCAAGAGGACCAAATGTCTGCCAGCGTGGCTAAATGGTGAGGTGAAAGAGTCTATTAGAGCCAAAAAGGCATCCTTTAAAAAATGGAAAGCTAGTCCTAACGAGGAAAATAGGAAAGAGCATAAGCACTGGCAAATTAGATGTAAAACATTAATAAGGCAGGCCTGGAGAGAATTTGAAGAGAGACTTGCTAAAAAGACAAGAACTAAAACTTGTTAAAGTACATCAGAAGCGAGAAGCCTGCTAGAAAGTAAGGCCGCTTTCAGACTTTCCACCCCCCGTGCATATTCTGGCTGCGGGAGGGAATATGCAACCAGGACATGCGCGGGGATTGGCCGGTCTGAAAGCCCCCCACCCCCTGCATGGCTTTGCTGGTAGACACGTGCAGGGATGAAGAGCAGGGACACGCGCAGGGATGCAGGTGATCAAATTGTCAGATGACACAAAGTAATTCGAGGTAGTTAAAACATGAGCAGACTGTGAAGAATTGCAGGAGGATCTTATGAGACTGGATGACAGGGCATTTAATGGCAGATGAAATTTAATATGGACGAGTGCCAAGTGATGCACATACGGAAAAATAATCCAAACAACGTGTACACAATGCTGGGTTCTAAATTAGGAGTTACCACTCAGGAAAAGGACCTTGGAGTCATTGTGGACAATACACTGAAATCATCAGCTCACTGTGCGGCAGCAGTCAAAAAAGCAAACAGAATGTTAGGAATCATTCATAAAGGGATAAAAGCATAAAACTGAAAATATCATAATGCCTCTATTTAAATCTATGGTGTGACCACACACTGAGTATTGTGTGTAGTTCTGGTTGCTCCATCTCAAAAAAGATATAGTATAAATAGAAAAGGTACAGAGAAGGGCATCAAAAATTATAGAACAACTCCCGTATGAAGAGAGGACAGATATTTTTAGACTCTTCAGCTTGGAGAAGAGACAACATAGAGGAGATATGAAAGAAGTTTATAAAATCATGGTGGTGTGGAATGAGTAAATAGGAAAAGGTTATTGACCTTCTCAAATAGTACTAGAACTAGGGGACATGCCATGAAACTAACAAGTAGCAGATTTAAAACTAATAAAAAAGTATTTTTTCACTCAATGCACAATTAAGATGTGGAATTTGTTGCCAGTAACATAGCTGAGTTTAAAAAGGGACTGGAAAAGTTTCTGGAGGATGGGTCCATTAGCAGATATTAGCTGGGTAGGTTTTGGGGAACTTAACCTCTTACTGTCAGGAGCTGGGAATGAACAATGACCTGTTCGGTACTTCTTCCAAGTGACGGAGATTGTCCACTGTCTGAGACAGATGCTGGGCTCAGTAGACCATTGGTCTACCCAGTATGACATTACTTAGTTGGGCACTATTTACAGACATGGTTGTGTAAACGACATCGCAGAGTACTGTCCCCTTAAATCTGTCTGTCTTGAGACAGCCACATCCAAACCAAAGGATATAAAAGTCTGAGCTTTCAGGAAGGTCAGTCTAGAGAGTGACCCTTTGTGGGAGACAGATAGCTCAGGGTGCTACCTGGATTCCACTGGGAGCTCTATGTGGTATTGGAAAGGATGACTTCCAGTGTTTATGCTGGAAACAGGCCTGTGCTGCTGCTAAGAAACAGGGGAGGAAGAAAGCAGAAATCCAAACTATGCTGGGTACCATATGGACTCTAACCTTCCTTTGGGAAGCACATTTTGTTTGCTTTTATGTTTAGCATGAACGAGGCAGGCACTGCAGGTGGGACTAAAATAAAAAGGACCACAGCACTCCACTACTGTAGCCCTGAGCATTTTATTGGAACCAGGCCCACCTCCAAAGCTGTTGGCCCATCTCCTATTAAGCATTTTTTGAAAAATCTTTTACAGTCCATTAAAGCAACAACATTTGACACGTGGTTAGTACAGGAACTCAGAGTATGAGCAGAACAGTAAGTCCTGTTTTGCAAGGCATCCTGAGGAGCTAGTACCCAGTTTGCATAAGCAAATGGAAGTCCTAAAAAAGTAGCTGAAGTAGGCTGAGGCTCTTTCAGGCTCAGCTGGGTAACTGGAAGCGGGGGTTGGGCTACCTCCTTTACATTATTATTATTATTATTATTATTAACAAACATTTATATAGCGCCAGCAGTGTACCTGGCACTTTACAAAGTAATAAAATAGACACGGTCCCTGCCCCTAGGGCTTACAATCTGAGAGACAGGAGCTGGGGGAGAGACTTAGGAAGGGGAACAGAGGGAGAGACAAGGGGTCTAACATTCATGAAGATGCGAGGTCTCAAGTGCACGTACTTGGCTTGGTTACGATGAGAATGACAGCAGGCAGGTCCATGTTGCAAGGATAAGGGTAAACAGATCGTAGGTATAGGAATAGTGGCTCAGCAGGATAAAGAGTCAGACAGAGCAGAGCGAAAGAGGTGAGTTTTAAGGAGAGATTTGAAGGTATGAAGGGAGGGGGCAAGGCGGATGTGGACAGGGAGGGAGTTCCAGGCATGGGGGGCAACAAGTGAGAAGGGACGAAGGCGCTTAGGGGGAGCAGGGAAGGCGTGGAAGGGTGAGAGAAGGGACAGGGGAGGAGCGAAGTGCACGGGCTGGAGTATGGAGGGTGATAAGTGCAGAGAGGTAGCGGGGAGCGAGGTTATTACAGGGGTGGTCAAAGTTTTCTAAACCCAGGAGCTGCATCCATTTACCTCAATGGGGCCAAAGAGTCACGTGTGGCTCTAGAGCCACACAGTCTGCCCACTTCAGCAGTATTACTTCTTATGTAGATGGAGGAAGGACTCATGGCAACAGTACAAGGGGCACTAACCCAGTTGGCAGAGACTGGTGGACGTTTCCTGTGAGTAATGTCCATGGGGTCCCACTTTACATATGGGGGGTGGAGGGGGGAGAAGGGAGGAAGAGGCAATTGATGGTAGAGAGAAAGGGCTGGAGCTCCCTTTCATAGGGTATTTTCAGACAGGACACCACCCACTAACCAACCATCACCCACCCACAATAGATGTTGCAGGGCTTCAGTGTCGCCCTATGGGTGCCCGGTAACATGTAGAGTAGGTGGGAGATGGGTGGGTAGGGGGTGGGGAGTGTCTTGTCTGAAAATGCCCATAGACCATGATTTGCATTAAGAGAGTGTTTTTCTCTACTAAACATTAAGAGAGTGTCTTGCATTAAGCAAGTGTCTTCCTCTACTAAACCGACTGACGGCGGGTTTAAAATAAAATTTGTGGTATGTTCAAAACTCAAAATGCTGTGTGGGCTCTTTGCAGTTCAGGATACAATGATTTCAGGAAGCAAAGTTCAGAATGTCCCTTTCTTTTTTTATTAGTAACTTATTCACTGTATTTCAGTTGAGACATTTTCAATAAGAAACTGAGCGCCAAAAGGGGGTATAGCTTCAAGGATTACTGAAGAGGAAGACGACCTGGGGTAATACTCAGAGCCCACAGTAAGCCCTACAGCACGGTCCTTTACTAGAAATAAAACAGATGGATGGATCAAACATTACTGTACTCCTAAGTAACTCTGCTTCCATTAATTATTTGCTCCTCTTAAAATTGACAAGAGAAATATTAGACAAGTACATCACATTACTGATGTACTTGGCTGCTTTGCTGTACAACCAGTTAACTGTTTGCTTGAATTCCTTATTGCCTGTCTTTTCCACTGCATCATTTTGTGCACCTTGTCTCATACTTTGCCATGCCAATGCCTTCACAGTTGTGCATAGTTATAACAACCCAGTTAGGTCATGTCTTAATTTTTTTCTTTTCCAAAGAGGATAAGAAGGAACCTCACTGGATTATTATATAATTATGAAGGCAATGGTATGATAAAGTATATGTTACAGAGGGCACAAAATGATGCTATGGAAAAGATAGGCAATGAGGATTCAAGTGAGCAGTTAATTGGTTGCACAACAAAACTAGCAGTAAAGCAGTAATGAAACCAAGTAACGCAGTAATGGGACTTATTTAATGTTTCTCCTGTAGATTTTAAGAGGAACAAATAATGAATGGAGGAAAAGTTACTTACAAGTACAGTTCTTAATGCCAAACAGGTAACTCAAATATTGTTTATTTTTACAGCACTACCAACGTGTCTGGCGCTGAACACTTCTGATAAGAGACAAGTCCTTGCCCCAAGGAGCTTACAATATAGAGGGGACAAAGGCAGGGGTGACAAAGGGGAGGAGCACACAGGGACACATTAATAAAGTTGAGAAGTTGCATGTGCATGCACTTGGCTTAGTTTTAACAGGAAGGAGAGGGATCCAGAGGATAGACAGCTATAAACAAAGAATCTATGGGGGTAAGGAAAAAGGGAAAGCCTGATGGAAGAGGTAGCTTTTTAGGATAGGTACTATAACCTCTGTCATATTCATTTCTTGTAAAGTGTGGGCCCAAGAGTTGACATGTCTCTAACTGTAGAATTCTGAACATGATTTAGCGTTTTGGAGCACAGAAGCCTTAGTTTGCCTAGTTACTATGACAAAATCTATTACAACAGCTACTATTAAGATCTTCCCAACTTTTTAACAAACATAGGGAAAGAAGGAAAACCAGGTAAAACACTTGAACCTTTTAAAAAATACCTCGGTGCCTGCAGAATAGACTTCAAGGTCTCCATTCTGAATCTCCTGTACTGTATAAACTTTTTCAGGTACTTTAGGTTCGGCACTGCCCTGGACTCCTCATTTTCCTTGGGGATCAAGAACAGGATTGAGTACAAGCTGGACCCCTTCTGTTCTGCAGGCATCAGCTCGATCGCCCCCAGTTCGTGCAGTTGCTATTGTGTTTGTCATCATTCACCATTTGTCCTTGTTCCTTGATGGTGAGGTCATGAACGTGTCTCGAGGCCAGTTTGTTAGTTCTACCTTGTGCCCCCCTCCTTGATGATGTTCTTCACTCAGTTGTCAATCACCGAGCGGGCCAATAGCGTAATAGCCTTCCCCCGAGCGCAGGGATCCGCTTTGGGGTGTGTGTGTGTGTGCCCCAGGCATCACTGGGTGGACCTGTGCCCGGGCTGCTTGCCTCCGCTTTTGCCCTTGGTGTTGCAACTGGACTTGCGCAGGGCCTGCCTCCTGGGTCTCTGGGATTTTGTGTCCCTGTGCTGGCACCCTCTGGCATGTCATCTATAACTCCCATGATGCAATGTGTGGTGAAAGGAGCTAAACTTCTTTTCTGAGGCAGCATCAAATGTCTTTTTCTTCTTCTCCAGGGATTCTCCTACCATTTTGTCAAGGATGGGGCCCGAAGAGCTTTCCGCCAATGAATGGGTCTGTGGCCAGTGATCTTAGAGGCTGGGACCCCTTTCCATATGCGGAGCCAGATGCTGCTACATTAGATGTGGCTGCAAGGGAGCCTGCTCTTATCATGTCGATGGATGCTGCTGCTATTCTGTTGAGTAAGGTATCGTGGGCCTCAAGCGATATGCTGGGGCTTCTGGCATCTTCAGCCTATGCCAGGATGGCAGGTAGTTATGCTCATGGAAGCCCTCACCCAATTGGATGTGGATTTGAAGCTTCATCTTAGCGAAGCCTCCACAGCTCTGTCCGTCTGGTCCCTTGGGTAAGGATCGCCACTACATAGGGCTGCTGAATCCTGTGGGGTCGACAGAGGTGAGTGGGAAGAACGAGGCTTTGTCAGGAGCAAAGGAGTAGAGGCTGTCAAACCATTTGTGGCACCTCAAACTTCTGGCTGGTTGTTCCCATGCCAACTTGATGTCAGTTTTGAAGGTGGCAGGCAGAGGGAGGTACACTTCTTGCTTCTTTTGCTTGAGTAGGTACTTGTGCTTGTCACTCTACTTCTCCGTCTGTTTCTCTTTTGTGGCCAGAGGCTCGGCTGCAGAACTAATTTTTTTAGTGTTTAATAACTCGTTTTTGGGTGCACCAATCATTATCACACTACACCAGCAGCTGATCTAGATCTCTAGCCCTCAAGGCTGTGAAATCTGGGGGCTAAACTCATCGGGGGGGTGGAGGAGATATTGATGATTCAAAATAGTTGGGACGCTGTGCATTTTGACTACAACCAATTAACTTTTAATCACTTATAACTTTTTATTTTCTGGCTGTATATTCTTCAAACTTTGCACATATGACAGTTCCCACAAATATAAGCCATGGATAAATGTTCAGAACTGCACTTTCCTCAACATCAGGGCTTCAGCACCAGTCCCCTGTTTATAATGCAGAGTGGTTCTGCTTTTAACTTTCTTGCAGCTACTGCTGCAAGAAAATTGTACAGTGCCAGGTATGTTGCTGGTGCGATATAAACAAAAAACAAACAAATAAATCAATAATATGTATCTGCAATTCCTTAACTTCATGAATGGTTTCCTGTCTCTCACTATGTTCTTCTCTTCTCCCTTTTCTCCCCTAGAGTGTAACTCCTCAGGGCAGAGACCTGTCCTTATTAATGATTGCTTAGTGCCAGGTACATTTCTGGCACTATATAAATAAATATATATTATTACTTTCTATTATAGTATTAATATTAACAACAAACAACAACAATAATAAATAATAATAATCATCTGTCTCCTTCTCTCTGGTCCACTATGGCCAGGATCAGAACAATACAAGTCCAATGGTGTCATGATGTTTTATTGTATTAATTTTGTGAAGTGCCCAAAGTGCCACTTGGTGGTAGGGCGGGGGTGCTCTATTACAAAGTTGCTGATATTATTATTATTATTATTATTATTGATCTCATGGTCCTAGAAAACTGAGGTGGAAAAGAAGCAGAAGTAGTCCTGATAGTAAAGCTCATTCCTTCTAGTCAACCTATCTTCTATCCAGCTGGCTTTTTAAGTGATTCCCAGATAAACAGTTTCCAAAACGGACAGGTAACCTCAGCCTTTAAAACTAACTAATGAAAACACATTCTAGTGATTTCAACTAAAAATGTTTCCTCCCACTTCTAGAATCTTCCAGCCTGTCATTCCACAAGCCTGTGTCTTTATCAGAAGTCCTGAAGACCTGAGCTGTAAGTTAGAGCTCAGTTCCTTTAAACAATTTAGTTTGTGAACAATTCTACTTAAGAAGTTCAGCTAGACAAGTTAGAGTACAGGGGCCTCAACTTACGAATACAGAAAGGCTCACAAAAGAAGGGTCTTATGCTTCAGGACTTAAGCTAACTGCTAATTTTTTGGACATTAGGGGAACATTTTACTTGTGGGCATGTTATTGCACAACTGAGTTTCTTGGACATTTGATACTGATGCTGAACTAAATTCATGACTGCCCTAATCCAGTATGACAATCACTACAAATTATGCATTCCATCTAATATCTTTGCTCAACCAAATATAATATTTGGCAGCAAAAATGAAACCAATTAAAAACAAAAGGAAGTAGAACACAAAAAACATGCAGTGTAAATAATCAGCTAAATAGATAAAATCTTCTTTTGTGAATATTCAGAACACCAAACCAGACTTTAACCACAGAGCTGGTTCACAGCTTTAAAGTACATTTTAAATCTGTAGGTCATCTATTTCTTAGTCACAGGACCAGGCATAGCTGCATTTAGAGGGAAGGGGAAATTTAATTTAATTCTTGACATCACTTCAGATGCAATCTCAAAGTCCACTGTACTTGCACATTTATCATTTCCCTAGATTTCTCACAATATAGAATATAAAACTATTGGATTTAGAGATATCCAGCTTATATCCAAGAATTCAACAAGTTATAGCCTGATTTGGTTCTCTATGTTGAAAGATGCAAAGACATTTTAAAGAGCTGAATAATTTATCTTCTTTCCAATTGCTGCTTCGGCTTATTGATGCCATCCATTATTTATTTTGTGGTTTCAAATTATTCACATTTTACAGGAGTAAATCTATACTAGCACTGTTTAGTAAAGAGATAACCTGAAGAGAATGACATGTGTATAAATACAATAGCCTACATCAAGTAGAAATGGAATTAGCCATCCTGATATGCTTTCAACAAATTCACAGGAGGTAGAAAATATTTTGGCTCCAAACTTATGCGGAATTACTCATAAAAACTGAGCCACACCACAAGATTTAAAATATTAATTGAAACTTAAGAAAATATTTTTGATCTTCAGTTTTGTTGCCCCCCCCCCCCCATTTCAATCTCTTTACTCATTTTCTTTTCAGGCCTATTATCTGAGGGCTGGTAGTAATGTCTCCTGGCTCAGAAGAGGTCAAGATAGCAGCCAGTGCTTCAGCAGCTTGTACGAACCATGATTTGTGCAATTTCACTGGGCAATCTTTCTATTGCCTAGACACTTATCACCATTCATTAGGTAAAATCAAAAATCTTGACTTTGGGTACGAGTGCAGTCAAGAGAATCTACTTGATGTTCAATAAATACATTACAATTATGCTATGAATTGTAATAGTACCCAAAGGGGCATAGAGAACATCTGGGCCATACTGTAAAATACATAGAATTTCTCTCCCAAATGGCTTACAGTCTAATACCCTACTCTGCAAAGACTGACACACATGCATAATAACTGTATGCACTGTAGAGTTGTCCCATTTAAGTGCTAACAAATGAGTAAAATTAAAGTACAGGATCAGAGTCTAGTTTGAAAGAGACTTAACAAGTGTGTGTGCTAGGAGGAGAGGAGTGCTGAACAAGGTAATAATATGGTCATGGTTGTACACTATAGACCAGCTATTGTGCTGATGGATGATCTCCAAATACTCCAGATTTAAAATAAAGGAATAAACCCAGCTATCCCTGGAGCGAAGACAGCAAAACCACTGCTTATTGACACTTGGGTTGCAAATTTATAAACAGAAATAATCCCATTCATACATGCTTTTCTTCTGGAGACTAAGATTTTATTATGCGTTGTTTTATTTATAGGCAGCGGCCCACGTTCTTTTCGTTTTCCCCAATGGGGGAAAATGCAGTGGACACAGGTCCCTGTTTATAGGGAAACATAATGCTGTTCTGTTAAAAACAAGCAACCAGTGTCTTTGCTGTATCCCAGTGCATTATAACTGTGATAATTTCTATAAGTAAATATTGATGTGTGAAGTATTACACTTAATCTGGAGTAGCGTGCAATGATGATGATGGAGTAAAGGCCAGACAAACATGAAAACATTTAATGTTTACATTAAGAAAAAGATATAGAGTCTGGAATGATAATGATGACTAAGGGTGCACTCCTCCAGTGTTAAAATCAATGGGAGCTGAGCCACTGATCAATGGATGGAGAATTGCACCGTAAGCCCTCAAATATTCAAATGAAGAATTTTCTCAGCGTTCTTAATCAGCTTGTCAGAGTAAAGTAAGAAACAGTTATACTTTAGTTGGCACTAATATTTAACCAGTGAAACTGAAATTGTATACATCATGCATATCATAGACTGTCCCCTGTTAAAAGCAGACCTGTACCTCATTAGCTGTGTTGTGAGTTCCAACTATTCTGATGAAGGATGCAGGTTGTCTGTCAAAAGTTATTACTTGCCAAGATCTACAAAAGAAAGCAGAGGGACATACAGTATTAAGCAGAATCACCACAGGTTGTAGTGAAATACTTAAGTAATCCATTCAAGTGATAATGCAGACTATAATTTAATGAGGCTAGAAGGGCAAAGTTTTTTCATGGCTTGAATTTCAAGAAGTTCTGTTCAGTTAAGAAAATAGGCAGGTTAATATTTTTTTTAAAGTATTTTTTTATACTTAGGAATTTAACAGAAAAATTGGTGGAAAATTCAAGCTGAGGCCCTATACATGGTTTAGAGCAGTAGTCACCAATCTGTGCCTCACTAGCAAGAAACATGTTGCTTGTGGCATCCTTTCATGTTGCTTGCACCGGATCAGTAAACAAATGAAAAATATTGAGTGTGTGTGTGCATAATTGGAACTAGCAAGGAAAAGTTTTAAAAATGCACCTGTGTTCCCAAGGCTGCAGTCAAGGGTAAAAGATGGGGTGGGAGACCAGGCCCAACGAGAAGAGGAGATAAAAGGAGAAGGCATAGCCTCTCCACTTCAGTTCCTTCCAACTACCTCTGGGGAAAAAATGCTCTTAGCTCCTAAGCTCTGTCTTTCAGCAAAAAATAAAATAAAATAAAAATAAATAAAAGTAAAAATAGAAGTTTATAGTATTCTAGTTAGTTAGTAGTTTCTTTTCTTTTCCTTATCGTTCGTAATGAGACAGGACCTCATTTACTTGAGCTTTCCCTGATGGGGGGAAGCCCCCTCCTTTCTCCCAACATGACAAAGAAGTTGGGTTTTAAGCAATATCTGCTCTGCCCGGTGACACTGTCAATCTCAGATCAACATAGAAATGTGTAGTCTGTCTCAGGGAGGGGGTATGATAATAAGAACTGCAGAGCTTGTGCTGCCCTATCTTCCTGAGCCAGGAAGGATAGAGTGCTCAGGCTGAGAGATTATCCTCACAAGAAATGCCTTACAAGGTGGTGAAGAGGGTCCAATCTGGCTTGAAGTGATCGCCATTCCATGGTCCTGTCCTGTCTTGTCAGGCTCAAGCTCTTGCAATGCCAACACACCTGCCGGCACCGCACATTCCACTATGGCACCTGCCGGCATGACTATGGCACCACACCTACTGCTCTGGATACCTCCTCCCACAATGTTCCTGGCATTAACCCAGCCTTGAAACGAGATACTGAGCCTCAATAGCCTCCTCAAAATTCCCCTCTGCGGAAAGATGTCCCAGATCACCCCCTCAGAAGAGAAGAAGAAAGAGAAGGAGAGTTAGGACGCTGTCTTGTTCTTCAGATTCTCAACCAGAAGCAACTCAATCATGGCCGGCACCTCCCTGACAGTTGAGTGGTCTTCTTGGAGGATGAACAGGCACTACTGGCACCATCAGACCACTTCCCATATATGAAGCCACTCCAGATCACCTCACCAATCCAGAACACCCCCCATAATGCTCTCCTCAGAGGTCTTGCTCCCTATAATGGAAGGTAGCTAAAGATGTACCATCCCCAGTCCAGTTTTGAGGATTCTTGATGGGGGTGAAACAGGACATATCGCACTACCTATCTTTGAGGAACTCATGGAAACACTGGGAAGCGTCTGGGACTGTCTTCAACTGCCCCCACTAACAAGATGGCAGATACTTTCTCTGTCATTCCTGAAGAGTGAACAGTGATGTTCTTCAAACATCCCTCTCCCAGTTCTCTAGTGGTAGCTGCGGCTTCCCAGCACTCCAGGTTGGGAGCTGTGCAGACATCTCCATCTGATTGTGAAGGGTGAACACTAGATGTCTTAGGACGAAAAGCTTTCTTCTCTGACACACTGTCCTTGAGGGCAGTCAGTTATCTTTGGAAATGTGAGCATTGGCTCTGGTTCCATACCACTTCCACCACTGACCTGGCGCAGCTGGCAGCACTGCAGAGGGAATGCAGGTTCCAGGCTTACCATTACAAATAATATAGTGAACTGTGCAATAAGAAATGTGGCTGTGCAATAACTCATTGGAATGAGGATCAAAGACCTCCCCATTGATGATATAGGCCTCTTTGTGAAGTCCACTGATGCAACCCTTGCAAACATCAGGGAGATCTGCCAGACAGCCAGATCGGCTGCTGTAATAAGATCAATTAAATGGAGGTACTATGCAGGTCATGCATCTTACTCCTATGCAGGTCATGCATCTTACTCCTACCAGGAAAGGGCAGCTTCCTCTGTCTTCTGAACTAGGCGCTTCTCCCAGCAGCAGCAAGAATCCCAGACCTTCCCTCCCCTGATATGAAGATTCATAAAGCCCAGAGAAAAGAACCACTTGCAATTCAGCGTGTCTGTGGACCAGCAAACCCAGTTTTTATTTTATTTATATAAATTTTTTATCCCACCCCTCCTGCCCACAGGGCAGCCCAGGGTGGTGGACAACAATATAAAACAATAAAACAATTTAAAACAATTAAAAATTCACAAATATGTAGGGAAAAGAAACCCTCTCCCTCACCAATGGCCTGGCGGAACAGCCAGGTCTTACATAAACACCGAAATAACAGTGGCCAACCGAGCTTCCTCCGGGAGCGAATTCCACAGCACAGGGGTGGCCACCGAAAAAGATCTAGCATCGGTGGCCACCCACCTCGTCCAGGGGACCTCTAAAAAGGCTCCCACGGACAATCTCTTTTTTAAAAAAAATATGTCTTTTTTTATTTTAGCTTCTAGTACATAACATCAAACAAAACATAATATACATGTATGTTCCCCCCCAGTAACTCCCCCCCTCCCCCAATTTTAATATATTTCTCTTAAGCAAGTCGAGTGTGTGAACTGTTCCATCTGCTACCTATTCTATTGTTCACCAGTCTATGAAAGTGGTTTTACTGGTGGCAGTAAAATCAGCTCATAAGTTAGTGAATTAGTGGTCTTGATGCTTCCTAACCATATCTTCACTAAGATAAAGTCGATCTCTGCACTGATCCAGCCTTTGTTTTGAAGGTCGTCTCTCCCTTCCATCTAAACCAAGTGATCTCCCTCCCTGTCTTCTTTCCCAAACCTCATGCATCCCCAGAGGAGGCTGCTTAGATGTCAGAAGAGTCCTTTCCTTCTACATAGAATATACGAAATCTATTAGGGCATATGATGCTCTCTTTATTTCCTGCGGAGGTCAGAATATTGGAGTTGCAGTGTCTTCACAGAGACTCTTGAAGTGAATCCTTGAGTGCATCCATACATGTTACTCTGCAGAAGGTAAGGAGCCACCACAGGGCATTGAAGCGCGTTCTACCAGAGCAGTGGCTACATCCACAGCCAACTTTCGTAATATCCCACTTGACCACATATGCAAGGCAGTAATGTAGTCCTTACTCCACACCTTCTCATGACATTACTGATTAGACTTGGCAGCCAGACAGGATGCTGCAATTGGAAGAGTGGTGTTGTGTTCACTTTTCTCCTAATGGTTTTACACCTTGTACCCATCTCTGGTAGGCATCTTACTGCTTGTTGCTGTCTCATAAGTGAGAATCACAGAGCTCCATGAAGAAGAAATGCAGGTTACTTATCAGTAATTGAGTTCTTTGACAGACCTCTGCCTATTCTCACTACCCACTCATCCCTCCCCTCTTACTTGGAGTTGGAAGGAACTGAGGCAGGAGGCGCCACCTCCTCCTTTTATCTCCTCTCCTCTTGCAAGAAGGAAAGATCCACACTGAGAAGAGCAGGGGGGGGGGGGGGGGAGTGCGGGGGTGGAGATGAAAGCCTTGCCTCCTTCCAGACTGTTCTTGCAGTCTGCCTAGTAACCGCTGACACAATAGAGTGTTCCAGCCACCTGCAGAACAGGGGGAAAACCCATAAGTGACGATTGCCGAGTTCCTCAAAGAACAGCTATAAGAACTTCTTTGAGTTCCTCGAAGAAGAACTATAACTGTTTTAGTGATCACAGAGCATTTTGATCTGACCTGGAATTTTATCCAGTTAAAAAAACAAACAACCTGTTGTAATCTCTTAGAACATGCATGGTATTTCTATTTCCAGTGAACTGGTTTTATTATTATAGTATTCAGTCGCATCCATTTAAATGAAATTAGGGGTCTGATTCTGATGTAATTCAAATTAACATTTACCAGTGTCTTTCCAGAGACTTTGGGAGAACTATTTCTTTAGACAAGTGAGATCTGTATCATGTCCTAAAGATGGCATATATAACTGGACACGTGCCACCAAACAGTCCTGCTATTAGGTGGAATCATCTTGTTATTTTGAGAAAGTCCCATGGTTTCATGGTTTCTGTTCTCTACCTTTGACTCCCTCCTCAAGCCTCCCTGTCCTCCCCCTCCTTCTTCCCTTTCTGCTCAGGATCTTGCCTCCTTCTTCACCTCCAAGATAGACAAGATCCGCCTCGACATCGCTTCCCACTCCTCTCTTCCCACTCCCACCCCTCTCCCTCCTCCCCCTCCTTCTCTCATGTCCTCCTTCTCCCCTGCCTCCCTTAAGGAAATCTCCTCTCTGCTCTCCTCCTCCAACCCTTCCACTTGCCCCCTTGATCCCATTCCTTCCCGCCTCCTCACCTCCATTACTCCCACTGTCGCCCCTTCCTTCCTGCACATCATCAACCTCTCCCTCTCTACTGGCTCTTTCCCTTCTGCCTTCAAACATGCCACAGTCTCTCCTATTCTCAAAAAGTCCACTCTTGACCCCTCTGACCCTTCTAGCTATCGTCCTGTCTCACTCCTTCCTTTTGCTTCCAAGCTGCTTGAACGTGTTGTCTACTCCCGCTGCCTTGACTTCCTATCCTCCAACTCCTCCCTTGACCCCCTCCAATCTGGCTTCCGCCCCCTTCATTCTACTGAAACTGCTCTCGCTAAGATCACCAACGATCTTCTGGTGGCTAAATCTAAACGTCTCTATTCCATTCTTGTCCTCCTTGATCTCTCTGCTGCCTTCGATACTGTTGACCACTCACTCTTGCTGGATTCCCTTCACTCCCTTGGCTTTTGTGGCTCTGTCCATAACTGGTTCTCCTCCTACCTCTCTGACCGCTCCTTTAATGTGTCTCTCTCCAACTCCACCTCCTCCTCCTTCCCCCTCTCAGTTGGTGTTCCTCAAGGCTCTGTTCTTGGCCCTCTCCTCTTCTCGATCTATACCTCATCCTTAGGCAAACTCATTGCCTCCCATGGCTTCCAATACCACCTCTATGCTGATGACACTCAACTCTATCTCTCTACTCCCTCTCTCTCTCCCTCTGTTCAAGCTCGTCTCATCAACTGTCTCTCTGACATCTCTACCTGGATGTCTCAACGTCAACTCAAACTCAACATGGCTAAAACTGAACTCCTTATCTTCCCCCCTCATCCTTCCTCTCCTTCCTCACTGTCAATAACTATTGATGGAGTCACCATCCTGCCTGTCCCCCAAGCCCGTAGCCTAGGCTTCATCTTTGACTCAGCCCTTTCTTTTAAACCCTACATTGACTCTGTTGCTAAATCCTGTCGCTTCTCCCTCCATAACATTGCTAAGATTCGCCCTTTTCTCTCTGTCTCGTCTGCCAAAACTCTTGTTCATGCTCTGGTCATCTCTCGCCTCGATTACTGTAACCTCCTTCTCACTGGCCTTCCCCGGTCTCACCTTTCTCCCCTCATCTCTGTCCAAAACTCTGCTGCCAGGGTCATCTACCTCGCCAGTCGCTTCGACCATGTGCAGCCCCTCCTCTCTTCGCTTCACTGGCTTCCCCTTCCTGAACGAATCCTGCACAAGCTCCTAGTCTTCACCTATAAAGCTCTTCACAACCTTGCTCCCCCCTACCTCTCTGCACTTATCGCCCTCCATACTCCAGCCCGTGCACTTCGCTCCTCCTCTGTCCCTTCTCTCACCCTTCCACGCCTTCCCTGCTCCCCTAAGCGCCTTCGTCCCTTCTCACTTGCTGCCCCCCATGCCTGGAACTCCCTCCCTGTCCACATCCGCCTTGCCCCCTCCCTTCATACCTTCAAATCTCTCCTTAAAACTCACCTCTTTCGCTCTGCTCTGTCTGACTCTTTATCCTGCTGAGCCACTATTCCTATACCTACGATCGGTTTACCCTTATCCTTGCAACATGGACCTGCCTGCTGTCATTCTCATCGTAACCAAGCCAAGTACGTGCACTTGAGACCTCGCATCTTCATGAATGTTAGACCCCTTGTCTCTCCCTCTGTTCCCCTTCCTAAGTCTCTCCCCCAGCTCCTGTCTCTCAGATTGTAAGCCCTAGGGGCAGGGACCGTGTCTATTTTATTACTTTGTAAAGTGCCAGGTACACTGCTGGTGCTATATAAATGTTTGTTAATAATAATAATAATAATAATAATAATGTAGGGCAGGCAATGCCCACCACCATCAGAGTGCTATGTGCTGCATGTAAGCGTGCACTGCCGAGAGAAATAGATACAGCACAAGTGACCATTGTTGAGAAGGCTGATGTGCTGTACATGCAGTTGCCATTGACACAGCTGGAGGAAGCTGACCTACCACTGTCAGAGAACTGGTCTGCCACAACCTGGCACTCCACATGTGTGTATGCATGTGCATCTGTGTGTGTAAGTGTGAGAATGTGTGTAAATGTGTGCATGATTATGTGCACTTGCATGAGTAAACCTGTACTAGTGTTAGCCAGTGAAAGAATGTGCATGCATGCCTGTGTGAGAAAGTGAGTGTGTACAAGTCTATGAATTATCTGACAGCAGATTTAAAACAAATAAAAGGTGGGGTTTTTCCCCCACTTAACATACAATTAACCTGTGGAACTCATTGCCAGAGGATGCTGTGAAGGCCAACAGCATAACTGGTTTTTAAAAAAGATTGGATAAATTATTACAGGATAGGTCCATAAATGGCTATTAGTTAAAGTGGTCAGGGAATGAGATGTCTGTCAGGGCAGTGAAGAGCATGACATGGACCTGTTGTGCACTTCTGAGCAACTGAAGTAGGCCACTGTTGGAGAGAGGATGCTGGGTTAGATGGACCACTGATCTGAACCAGTATGCCATTTCTTAAGCCACTGAGGGTTAGTATCCAAACTTTTTGAATATTCTGCCCAAATAAGGAGGCAGAGATTATGCTTCTCTTTTGGCCACATGGCCTTCCATATGCTGTGGTGTTAATTTGTATGCTGTCTGTGGTTTAGAGTTTTAGGCATTTGGATGTTTTTTCTTGCCCTGCATAGACACATAAATAGATACATGTATTCTACATGGCGCTGCCCTTGATGACTGTTCAGAAGCTACAGCTGGTGCAGAATGTGGAGGCTCCTTTTGGAGACGAGTCCCGGGAGCACATCACGCCGGCATGCTGAAGTCTGCGTTGGCTCCCTATAGCTTTCCGGGCACAATTCAAGGTGCTGGTTTTGACCTTTAAAGCCCTAAACAGTTTGGGCCCCACATATCTGAAAGACCACCCGTCTTTCCATTCCCACTGCATCCCCTGCAATCAGCTGGAAGCACCTCCCCCTGTGTGGGTACCGTCTGTTAGCCTTGTTCACATGACAAGGGCTCGCAGGGGGATGTTCTCAGTTGCTGCCCCAGTGCTTTGGAACACCCTGCCCCCAGAGGTTCGTTTGAGCCTGAGCCCGGGTGTCTTCCAGAAGCGGTGCAAGACGTTTTGATTTGAAAAGGAATTTGGTGGGCGGGGATAGGGGTGGGGTTTGGTTCGTAGTTTTGGGATGGGTGTATGAGAGGTGGTTGGGTGGGGAGATGACATTGGGTGGGTTTGTGGGGGGTGTATTTTGTGGTGTTTTAAGGGTATTTTTGGTATTAGTTTTAAATGTTTATATGGATTGTAAGCTGCCTTGAGCCTCTGGGAAGGGTGGCATATAAATTTAAATAAATAAATAAATGCAATCAGGTGAGATTCTTTCACTAATTCTGCCTAGATTTGTAACTCTGAGGGGATGTGAAAAGTGTTCTCATCTCAGCGTACATTTGCCTACCCATATTTG
>QEPC01013006.1:955690-1046930 GCA_003113815.1 Sphenodon punctatus | reverse complement strand
CCAAACCCCAACCGCTTTTCCCTCCCCCGTCCAGGCTGCGTGGGTGGAAGAGGGGACACCGCCCACCTACCCTGGATGTTTTTTTTTAAAAAAAAATTCCCCTGAAGTCCCTGG
Organism: Sphenodon punctatus; assembly: GCA_003113815.1. Taxonomy (NCBI): domain Eukaryota; kingdom Metazoa; phylum Chordata; class Lepidosauria; order Sphenodontia; family Sphenodontidae; genus Sphenodon; species Sphenodon punctatus. Next base: position 1,046,816 of record QEPC01013006.1, on the reverse strand, counting down.
CTCCGGGCTGCCGCCGGCGACCCAGAGCCCGCACCAGCAGGTAGGTACTAGGGTGATCCTTGGGGTGCGGGGTGGTTTAACACACACACCACCCCAGGGATCACCCTACCCCCCCACCACCCCAGGATCTCCTACCTTTGGCGCTCTGGGCGGCGGCGGCGGCAGCACGGCGCTCCGGGTGGCTTCAGCGTTGGCTGTGGCTGCCGGCTTCAGCACTTACTAGGCCTTACTAGGCAGTCACAGCCAGCGCTGAAGCCGCCCGGCGCGCTGTGCTGCTGCTGCTGCCGCCGCCCGGAGCACCAAAGGTAGGTGATCCTTGGGTGGGGGGGGTAGGGTGATCCCTGGGGTGGGGGGGGTGTTAAACCACCCCCCCACCCCAGGGATCACCCTAGTACCTACCTGCTGGTGCGGGCTCCGGGTCGCTGGCGGCAGCCCGGAGCCAGGGATTTCGGGGGAAATTTAAAAAAAAAAAAAATCCAGGCTGGCCAGGGTGGGTGGGGGGATGTCCCCTCTTCCACTTGCACAGCCTGGGAGGGGGAGGGATTGTTTTTCCCCCCCATTGATTTCAATGGGGACACTGACAGTTCCCCATTGAAATCAATAGAATAGATCCGGCACTGGTAAACCGTTTTTTATCCGGTAAACCGTTTTTTTTTTGCAAACTGGTAACGGGTAAAACCGGTAGCCAGTTTTTTCCCCAGATGTCTCATCCCTACTAAACGGTCTGGATCTTGCCTACCTGCAGGACCGCCTCACTCCCCGGGCCCTGGAGTGGTCTTTGTGATTGGCTGGGGGCGCCTTCCTGGAGGTCTCCTGGGTATTGTGAGGGACGACTCTGGAGAGGGTGTTCTTGGTGGCTTCACCCAGGCTGTGAAACTCCCTTCCAGGAGAGGCCCGACTGGCTCCGGACCTTCCCTTCTTTTAACAAAAATGCAAGATCTGGCTGTTCCGCCAGGCATTTGGTGAGGGAGATGGATGAAGGGTGGGTTAGGGTGGCTTATTTTAACTCTCAGTTTAATTTAACTGTATAGTTTTATTAGTGTTTTAATATATTTAATATTGTATTTATGTTTTATTTTGTTGATGTCGAGCTGCTGTGAGCAGAAGAGGTGGGATAAAAATATATAAATAAATAAATAATGGCTGAGAGCGGGAAACTTCCCGGCCCAGCAAAACACTGCTGTCAACCTGCTGCCACCATCCTCATGGGGAGGATACACACTTCTGCCTAGTAAGTGAATATGCTATTTGGGTGTTTCTCCTCTTTCCCTAGGATAAAGGAATTTAAACTAGAATGGGTTCAGGTGAGGGTGTAAAAAATATTTTTTATTACTATACCCAATAGAGCCAGTTAAAATGACACAAATGTTAGAGAAATCTTAACACTACCATCAGAGTGCATGTTGGATAGGACAGGAAGAGTATGAGGTCACATGACTTCTTGGGAGCCTCAGAGAAATCTGGGAAAGTAAATTGGAAAACAACTAAAATGCATTTATGAAGATCCTTTAAATAAGAACTGTGGGACTACAACCTGGGGCTCAGACTCTTCCTATTAGCAATAAAAGTTCCAGAAGTCTTTCTTGGTGAGGGGTTTTTAGCTCCCCCACCTTATCCATTATTTATTATGTATTTATTATATTTAGCCCTGTTTTAATATTAGTGTACTGGATGTTTTAAATTGTTTTTATTGTGTTTTTATTGTTGGAAGCTACCCCGGGCTGCTTTAGCAGGAGGGGCGGGGTATAAATCTATTAAATAAATAAATAAATAAATAAATTTCCCCTCTTCTCATAGCCCAATGAAAGTTTACTGCTAGTAAGCACATCATTTTTCTCCTGTGGTTTAGAGTAACACTAGAAAGCTTCAAACAAGATTGAGAGCTCCACTATTTACTATTTAAGATAAATTATATATAAAGAAAAGGGGAATATATAATCAAATATATGTACACACCACCAAACCATAAAAATGAGAGTTGAAAAAGATAGTAAGTCATTTATGGCTTGGGTCCTGCTTCTCTGCGATACCAGGTCAGGCCCCGGGTCATTTTGTGGCCCTTGCAGTCGACCGGGGGCGCCCGACTTGAAGTCCCCCGGGTATCCCGGGTGGCGACGGCGGAGAGGGCGTTCTCAGTGGCTGCGCCTCGGCTGTAGAAATCCCTCCCGATGGAAGCCCGTCTGTCCCCAGACCTCCCCTCTTTCCGAAGATATTGTAAGACCTGGTTGTTCCACCGGGCCTTTGGGGAGGGGCTGGGGAGGGTTTTTTCCCCTGCCTTTTAGCCTTCCGTTTTTGGATATTTTAATATTTTAAATGTCTGTAGTGTTTTAAAAGGATATTATATTTTTTTACCATTGTATTGTTCACTGCCCCGAGCTGCCAGTGTGCAGGAGGGTGCGGGATATAAATGCTTGTAATAACAACAACTTCAGGCCTAAAATAGGACTGCATTTAAATACTTTTGTGTGCACTTTTTGTAGGTTTGTTGTGAAGTCTCAAGTTACATGGCTTCCACTTTGCTTTCATAACACTATTCAACAGAAATATTTCCTCAGGTTTAGCCTCTATCTTCTATTTTCAGGTGTTTTCTTCCTCTCTTTGGATTTCATTAGGGCTACACCGAATACGAATAGGCAATCTGAGTACTCAAGAGCATTTCTGAAGTTCCGAGTACCGGGACCGTGGTCGGAACTTTTAAATTTTTCCAAGGACCCGGAATTCGGAATGCTGGACCTCAGATATCCTCGGTACTCAGAACTTCAGAACTTTGCCCCTGCGGGCCCATTGCCCCCTATGTATGAAGCAAAGCAGGAGGGTGGTACCCCCCCTATATATATTACTAAAGTTTGGCTCCCTGCCTGGGCCCATTTTGCCTTACAACGTGCAAGACAGCTGGGTGGCACTGGGGTGCCCCATAGAGGGAGAGAGAGAGCACCTGGTTCCACTTCCTGCCCTGAAGCCCCTCCCAGCAGGCAGATGATAGCGACTGCAAGAGTGCAACAGAACAGAAACTAGCACAAAAAACACAACCACCATTTAATTAAAAATGTATGTGATTAGCAGGTTTGTCCCTCTACCTCCAAGCATGCCCCATGATTACACATATACGGGTTGCAAGCTCTGTGGTGGGTGGGTGGACTGGGGTGCCCCACCAAAGTCCAAACATAGCATTATCAATCAAATCAATCAAGTTTCAACAAGTTTTTGGCCCATAGTCCCATGGGTTCCACCAGCCAACCCAGCAGGCATAACAAACACTCACAAGAAACAAGACATGCATCCCCCCATAAAAAGTCTCCACTGTGCCCACCTATGCAAGGTAGGCCCCTACGCCACACACCATAAATTAACCAGAAAGAAAGTATTCCCCCAGTGCCCTGGATGGTCACTTCTTGGCAAAGTACTTGAATCCACAGCCAAAGCGGTGCCTAGAAAAGCAGGCTAGCAAAAGTGAGACCATCTCAAGAAGACAAACATAAAAAGTGCAGCCTCAAAAAGCCAAAACAACAAAGCCAGCAGTACCCACAGTATGGCCCAGCAGCAGTGCACCCACTTTAAAACAATTATGCCAGCCCAGCAGGCATAACAACACCCACAAGAAACCAGACATCCCCCCCCAAAAGCCTCCATTTTGTCCACCTAAGCAAAGCAAGCCCCCTCGCCACACCATAAATTAACCAGAAAGAAAGTATCTTCCCTGTGTCCCAGTTCAGTGGTCACATCTTGGCAAAATTGAACCCACAGTCAAAGTACAGTCACAGAGCCCACAAAAACCACAGCAAAAGTGAGCCCTCTCTGCCCTCTACGGTACCAACTTGTCAACAAGCAGTGTAAGCAGCAGCAGCCACTTTAAAGTATATTAGGAATGGTGGCACTGGCAACCCCCGGCATTGCCCCTAGTATGAACAGCCCAGGCCAGGGAAAGTGAAGCAAGGCAGATGAGATCCCTCTGGCCTCCATGGTACCAAGCAGTTTAAGCAGCAGGGGCACCCACTTATTTTAAAAAAAGGAATGGCATTGGTGTGGCACTGGCACACATCCCACCCCCTAGCATTGCCACTAGTATGAACAGCCCAGGTTAGGGGGATTAGAGCAAGGCAGAGATCCCTCTGGCCTCTATGGTGCCCTGCCAAGCAGTGAAAGCAGCAGGCAACAGTGTGGCACCCACTTACTTTTAAAAAAATCATGACATGGTAGAAGTAACCCCCAGCACTGCCCCTATGGACAGGACAGGCTCACCTCCCCCCGCCTTGAAATACTTACAGATCAGCAGTGTAGCACGCAGCCAAATTCACTGAAAAGAATGGAAAATGGCCCTACAGTCACTTTTATCTTACCCCTGCCAGCCAACTGAAACCTGTCCTGTGACTTGTCCATCTCTGTGATGATGGGGAGGAGGGCCCCGCTGCAGGACTACACTGGGGACTCAAGCCACTCCACCAAGAGGGACCCCGCTGCTCACCTGTGTGTGTGTGTGTCAGTAGCCTGAAGGAGGAGGATTCTGGGGACAGCCCCTGAGGAAAGGGAGTGCTTGACGGGCAGTCTCCAACGGCCTCACTGGTGGCGTGCTGCCAGTGATGTCACCGAAGGGTGCCTGGGGAGGGCGGGCCTGGTGCGACTTTTTAAGCGCTGGGTCTGCAGCACCAAGGGGGGAGCTGAGGAGCAGGTTGGAGATAGCAGCTGGAGGTGCTGCTCGCCCCGAACAGGGTTCTGACAGGGTCCAGCAGGTGCTCCCGGACCTGAGGTAAGGCAGGCAGCTCATAGATAGAACTCCTCAAAGCCCCTAGATGGTGACTAGACTCTGTGTGTGGAAGGCAGAGGGCAGTGCCCGAAGGGAGCATTACCCTCCTCCCTTGTTGCCCCTGCTCAGAGTAAAGGTAAGAACCCACTCCCTGTCCCACGGAGTTTGGGGGTACAGAGGTGGTGGGTATCACAATCACTCACCTGTCCCCTCCCATACTCCTCTGCCTACCAAATATGGCACTAAATTTAGTTTCCTAGCTAGAGAAGCGAGGGTCAACTGTCTGGGTCACTCTGGCCATGTGTGCAATGGTGCCATCACTAGATCCAGGTTTCCAAGTTTTTTGGGACTGGCCTTGGTTCCCGGAAGTTCGGAACTCAGAAATTTGGAACCGGGGACGGAATCCATGGTGAATTCTGAAGTAAACCAAGAGACTGAGTTTTAGCTCTAGATTTCATATCTTGTAAAGGACTTGCATATACTTAGACAAGCTATATGTCTGTATTTATTATTTTCTTTCCTTGTGTGAGCTGGTACCCTCCAGTCCTTTAATGTGGCCTTTCTCTGAATGGGCTCCAATTTGTTTAAATATTTGGGGCTGTGATACCTAGAACACATTCCTGCATTCTAGGTGCAAACTCAAAGTCACACTGACTACCTTCTATATGGTCTGAAACAAAATGCTTCTGTGTGCCCTGTGTGTGTCCTACTTTCTCTTTCCTATTTAAAGTACTTTTGTCAATACATTCTTTAAAGGCAAAAAGAGTGACCTCAGAATGCTCTGACTAGAGGGGATTGCATGAGAGAGGCATTTGGCATTACTTCCTTCTACCTGCTGTATTTGATTTCTCTGTGTTTTGCTGAACAAGACCCCAGGCCCAGCTGTGGTCCTCTTGGATGTTTTGGGTTTTTTAAAAACTTTTTGTAAGTGTTGATCTTTTTCAGCTTTCACTCCGTATCATGCTGGTTAATTCATTTTAGATTTGCTGTTCAAGCTGAGACAGCCCTGGTCATCACTTTAACAGTGAACATAATCATTACTTCCAGTCGAGGTTTACATCTTGAAGACCAGTCTAGGGACCAGCAGCCTACACTCAAATTTATGCTAAGGTTCACAGGCTGAAAGGCAGCACTGCACGTTGCTTGGCCAGCTGAAGTCCCCTGGTACCACAACTTCATCTTTTAAAAGAAATTAGCCTTGTAACAGCCCTAGGGTGTTTTATTTAATACTCTACATCTCACCTCAGCCACCCCCTCCAAACTCACTCACTCTGTCTGAGTCCCCTAAGGAGATGCAGTAATTGATGATTAGCATTCCAAAGCCATGCTTGCATCCTGTGAACCCGTCATATTTAATTACATTTTAACTATATTCGTCTTCAATAACAGCCTGAATATAATTTAGATAATTATCTCTCACTCTCTTATTCTCTGACTCTGTCTCACTTAGAACTTCTTGCAACCAAAATCGCTTTCTCTGCTCAAACATATAAACATATAAACAGACTCTTGGGCCAAGTGCTTTCATCTCTCCAACAGCAACAGCTGTCACTAGAAAACTCAATGGCTTTAAGCATCCCATAATCAATTCAAGGGAAAAAAGTCTTCATGTTTCTTCTTGCTATTTTATTTATTGGGGCAGGTGGGAGAGGAAGGAGAGAAGCAGCATTGCTACTCAGGCAAACAATAATGATAGCCTAAACAATAAGCTATACCTCTCCGCTTAGACTTCACAGCTTATAGGTTTTAATACTTTTCTTCACCATTTTAACTCTTGCCTGGTGAGTCACCTGAAAAGGTGTGTTCTTTCTAAAACAATTTATTACAGAGTGGGAACTAGTAATGTCTTTTTTTCCTTTCTATGTTCTATCCCTACAGAAAGAAGCAAGATAAGAAGAGGAAGAAATGCTAAAACACATTTCGTAATCAAAAAACCTCCAGTTTACAAGAAGAGTGAAGGCTCTTGCAAATTCAATCATGCACTAAAAAGCATGGAAATTGCAAGTTAGGGCTCCCGCCTTAACTTCCTTGCCATGTTAGCAGTAAAGACATTGTACAGTCCCGCATAGTGTGCTCACTTACAACTTAGGCTCCATGCAGCCACGCTTTGCCTTCGTCTTTCAGCCCCAATCTGCTTCCTCTTTGCAGGTTGGGGGCAACACTGAAGCTAGGGACAGGAGGGCGTGAGCTGGCCCCTCATCCCCTCTTTTCCCTCTATCCTTTCATTTCAGTTGGGGAGAATGGGACAACTGACATATCTTACAACCCTCCCTCTTACCCACTAGTCTCAGAGATATATATTGATTTTTTGACCCCTCTAGAAGGGTTCTCTTATTTGTCCAATCATAGAATAGGGCACAGTAGAGTAGCATTTACCTTGGCAAGGTTTAACGACTTTCCCTTGGCATTTACTGAAGGCGAACTGAGAGGAATTCCACACAATGAAAGGGTTTGCCAATATTAATAGTCTTAAAGATTATAGAGCAGCACCCGAGACGGTTGCACATATATTATTGGATTGTCCAGCATATTCTAATTGGAGACAATTATACATTGAACCCTTCATTGTGGCAAGAAGTTCTCACTTCCACCAGGTGGTGGTGTTTCTTTTAAGGAACCAGGATCCTATTATAACAGCTGGTGCTGCCACTGGTTTCTCTCACTGGTCCCAAAATCAAAGATGGCCTTGCTAAACGTTTAGGGCATATGACGTACTTAAGACCAGCAGCCTTACGTAGCTTCATAGGTTTTCTCCAACTGTTAGTATGTCCTCGGAGGGATTTGTTATCTTTTGGTTGTTTTATGTATTTGGTTGTTTTATCTGTATACGTTTTCTTTTACTATGGCCATTGGCTATGTAATAAATTAAATTACTGCTAGTACTCACTAGTCTCCACTGCCCTCCCAGAGCACAGTGAAGCTGGATAGAATCGTATACAAACGTTTAATTAAAACTAAGTTGGTGTAGGCATTGAAATTAATAAAATGGAAAGGCCATTGGAAGGAATGGCGGCAACAGCAATGCCAATTTCTAAATAAATACTATTGTCATTCCAACATCCAATTAAGTGACTGTGAAATTATACGACACAGCTGCATCTTTGGGAGTACATAGGGAAGGCAAGAGGGTGTGAAATGATGAGGAAGGCAGTAAGTGGAATGGTTGGAATGACGGGGAAAACTACAAAGAGTGTGCAGCAGGATTAAGTAAGTGGGTGGAATGACAGTAGGAATTAGAAATAGTTACAATAATAAGGTTTTGAGTGAAATAATTGATTCAGAAGACTGATGAGATATCTGAGGAAGCAGTCTTATCGTTTTACCCACTTACCATAGCTAACTCCTTATCGTTTGACTCCCAATAGCTTCCCTATTATTCCATTTCCTATCCTGTTTGTTTTTTTGGTCATTCCACACACACACACACACACACTTCTGTTCCATATGACACAAACAGACAAACATTGTATTTCCCGGAACTGTTGAGTTCTCTGTGAGGGGAGTGGGGGCTACAAGGTTAGAGGGGCGAGTTGGACCCAGGACTCCTGGGTTGTCTATTACAAGGTTGAGAGCAGGGGAGAGGAAAACAGGCTCAGAACCAGGACTACTGAGTTGCCTGTGAAGGGAGTGCAGCCAACTGGATTAGAGTGGGGTGGAGAGGAAGCCAGGAGACCTGAGTTCTCCGTTACAGGGCTGGGACCAAGTAGGGGAGAAGGAATGGGAGTCAGAACTCCTAAGTTCTCTCGTACTTAAAGAGGAAACGGAGGGGGTGAGGGGCCACCTCATGCCCTCCTGTCCCCAGAGTCAGTGTTGCCCCCAACCTGCAAAGAGGAAGCGGATTGGGGCTGAAAGACGAAGGCAAAATATGGGTGCATGGAGCCTAAGTTGTAAGCGAGCACAATATGTGGGACACCGTACAATGTCTTTTCTGCTAACATGGCACGGAAGTTAAGGCAGGAGCCTTAACTTGCAATTTCCATGCTTTTTAGGGCATGACTGAATTTGCAAGAGCCTTCACTCTTCTTGTAAACCGGAGGGTTTTTGATTATGGAATGTGTTTTAGTGGAATGTGTTTAGTGAAATGTGTTTTAGGAAGAGGAGTATAATATGAAAGAGGGCCCTTGCACAGAAAGGCTGAGGGGGATCAAGAGAACAAGATTTTATGCAGTCAAAGGACTAACTAAAAGGGTGGCAAAGAGTTGTTTGACAGTCTGACATTTATTCTTTGGTAAGAAGGATCTAACCAGTCAGAAGCAGACCCGGTCTCCACAGGAAGGTATGTCCTGGGAAGGAAACACGAAAACTCTACTTCAGAATGTTTCCAGAACTTTCAGTGGTCCCTGCATAAACAAATACTTTTAAACAGAAGAAAAGGAGATAAAGTTTGACTAGAAGATTGAAAGTGAAAACTTTGAAACAACACATATTTATTTATTATTTCCAATTTTTACCCTACCCTTCCCATTAAGGCTAAAAGCAGTTTACATAATATAAAACATATCAAACCAGCTAAAACTCCCCATAGGGCCACCACAAAACCCTTCCCTAACCCCTCTACCTAATCCCACCCAACCCTATCCCTGCCTGCCAAACAAAAAAGCCTTACATCGCTTCCAGAAGCTGAGCAGGCTTGGTCTTAGATCTCCAAGAGGAGGGAGTTCCATAAGTGTGGGGCAACCACTGAGAATGCCTCTCTGCATGCCCTTGTTGTGGAAACCTCACAGGTAGATGGTACCCACAAGAGGGCACTCCCGGATGACTTCAGAGGCCACAATGAAACATAAGGGAAGAGGAGGTCTTTCAGATACTTGGAACCCAAATCATTTAGGGCTTCTTAGGTCAAAACCAGCACCTTGAATTGTTCCCAGAAATCAGTATTGGCAGCCAGTGCAGAGTCTAGAGCATTCAGGATGATGAAAACTTGGAAGACACCCAGGGACTCAGGAAAGCAAAGGGGAAGGTCTATGCACCAAAACCAGGCAAGTCCACTTGGTAACATGCATGACATTTCCCTCAGGTAACACAGGATCCTAGGAAGAATCTCTACTGAGGTTTTGCATATCAAGTGTCAGAGGAACTGATATTAGATCATGGTCAGCTGAGACATCAAAGATTCACAGGTGGTCCCCTATATCAAAAAACCCATGAAATCGTCAGCTTTTGAAATCAGGCAAGATCAATTGCACTAAGGCTAGAATGGCTATGGGTTAGGAGTGGAGGCAAGGAGAAGGTTAGGATTAGGCATCCTGTTCCCTGTGCTGAGGGGGAATACAAGAGTTTCTGGGTGAACTTTAATAAAATAGTCCTCAAAGAAGTCTATGGGATCGATCCCAAGCCCTGTGCATGCTGCAGTTCCCGTGCCGGGGTGCACGCAGCTTGCACATGCATGCCGCGTGTGTCGGTTCGAGGGGCTTGGGATTGATCCCAATGAAAAGAGCAGGGAATTAACCCTGACCTGATAGTATTTTGTCCAACAGTCCTGGATTGAACTGGCCCAGGCTGGAAACTGGGACTGGGAAGAAAGTTATCTGACCATGTGATAAGTCCCATGAAAACATGTAAAATCCATCTGAGACAGAGATGCAGTGGGTGATTAGAAGCTTGCTGGGAAATGAGGCAGGCTTGGGGTTTGTCGTGGGGAGCTACGAACCCAGCAATGATGTATGTTGTGAACTACGGGTATAACATGGGGAAGGTTGTGATATCAAAGATGTTTGTATTAACCATTGCTTGTATAAGCCAGAAGGAAATTTATTGTATGGGGAACTTGCTCAAGACAACTGAACCTTAGCCAGGAAATTAGCATTGTAAAACCCCAAGACCCAGGACAATCTGCCCACATAGGTGATAGTGGCCATCTCTATTAAGTTAGGTTACGGCTATACAATAGCTAAATAACCAACAATGGAAGTTAAATCAAGAACTCAAAGCAAGATGACTTGAAGAGTGAAAAGGCGTGCTCAAGACCCAAGGAGACACTTGACACCATCAGTATGTGAAGATTACAGCTCCCGGCTAAGATGCAGCATGCCTTTCTGTGAAAATCAGAGACAAGACTCTGGCCCTCTGGAACAGGGGTTAGGTAACTTGTAGAGAGGGAACCTGATCAGTTAAACTAGCACTGAATATTGTTTTGATTGTATTTTCTTATGCACATTCTGTATTTACTCTTAACCTGTGCTATCTCTTTTAGTTTTTGCATAAAACTTTCTTATTAAAAAGCTTGTGATTACCGGCACTGGATACTAACTGGGCAATCTTGGTTTAACACCAAGATGAGCCTAACCCTTTTACTTTTCTGATGACTGTGGAGCCTTGAGACACAGGCAACAAAGGATTAGCCCCTTACAAGCTGGCACACTCTGGAGAGAGTGGTACTCACTACTCAGTAGTTACTGTCAGCTGGCAATTGAATCGTGGCTAGTTCAGTGGTCCTTTCAGGGACAGAGAAAGGGGAACCCCAAAGTCCCAGGGTGTCCAGGAAGAACAAGGGAAGAGGAAGCTGGGGGATAGCTATAATAGCACCTGCGCTTACAAGCATGTAGAATGTACATGCACACTGGAGTGGATTGCCCCAGTAGGAGGCCCATGCCATCTTCTGCAAAAGGGCCCATTTGAACTTAGCTACGCCCATGAAAGGAAGGGCATGCCGGAACCATGGGAAATGGGGCTGGAAAAGCAGAGACCATGTCTCAAGACCCGCTTAACCCCCTGAATAGAAGGTCAGGGATGCCCAGAGGGGTATGGTTTCCTGCCACTAGGGGTGTAGTGGGTAGCACATTTGCTACTCATGAGTAATACCCACATTTTTCGGTACCCCCCCTGGGTTTACCCGGCCCCCATTGGGAACCTGGATGCCCGATAATGCATGTCTTTCTGGGACTTTCCAGGATGCTCTGGGAAGCTCCTGACTCTGCCCACTCTCCGGGTTGACTCACCTGCCCGGCTGCACTGCTGCTCCCGCTGTTCCTCCATCTGCTGTTCTCCCTGGCTGGGCCTGCTGCTCAGCGAGCCAGGCAGTGTATCACAGTCCCCACAGTGCAACTTGGTTTAGTGGAGCAGAAGCCTGGGCCAGGAGGAGCAGCAGAGGCAACAGCTGGAGGAGCAGCAGTGCAGACAGGTGGGTGAGTCAGCCTGGGGAGCACCTCAGGAAGCTCCTGCCCCAGCATGCTCCCCAAGCTGACTCACCTGTCTGGCTGTGCCACTCTTCCCGCTGCTCCTCTGGCCTCATGTGCGCTCTTGCTATGGTGACTGGCGCACTGCCCAGCTTAGCTGAGCAGTGGGCTGGGAGTAACAGTGGTTGGAGGAGCACTGCAGCTGGGTGGTTGAATCAGCCCAGGGATCGTGCAGGTAGCCCATCAGGTCATGTTCAAGCACTAACTGGTGCCTCTGGATTAAGATGTACTTTTCTCCTCATAGCTGTCTTTTACTTTTTTTTTACTGTTAAATTATGTATTTTTGGTGTAGCTTTTCTGTTTGTTTGTAAGCAATGACCTATGGTCACGCTGTCAATAAATATAATACAATACAATACAACACAACTGGTGCCCTGCAACCGGGTTGATTCGGACATCCCAGATTCAATGGGGTGCCTTTTTGCTGAGTATCCTCTTTCAGCTCTACCTTCAACGTTCACAGATCTTATTAATCTCAATAGCAGTATCAGACCTCAAAGTCATGCTCTGGAATCAACCTTTTCAGCCTGGTCCCTTGGGGGCAAATGAAACTGGCAGTACAGCTCCCAAGGATGGGAAAGGGGACAGCTATGCCCCCCATGAGATGAGATGACCTGGAGGACTATGGATATCACCAAGCCTGATCAGGTTCCCCAATCCATAACACCAATGGAAGGTCAGCAGCAGGAGGAGATCAAACCCTCAAGAGGAAACAATCAAAAACAGGAAAAGAGACATGTAGGCATGTAAGAGACATTGTTGACATCAGGGGCAATAATACAGCATGGAATAGGTGCTTCTGAAACAATTGGAAGCAGCTAAACTACAAAGTTGGGGGTGGCACCTTCCCCTGTATCCTCAGTGTTAAGACCTGAGCCAAAGCTTTGGAGAGCTGTTGCTTCCTAGGTGCTGCCGCGCATCACTGAATACCCACTAGTCAGGGTAATTTCAGACGTTATGAGACCATGGTCAACCACAGTGAATCCCCTGTGCTGGCCTTTTGTCCCGTAGCGTCTAAAAGATTCCTGCCAGATGTTCACCAGGTGAATACCTGGCGGGAATAAAAATAACCACGATTCGGAATGGGGCTGGCAATGGCCACGTTGAACGTCTGGCCGCCAGCCCCGTCCGGGAATCCAGCCCCAACCATGGGACAGGATCGGGCACAGCGGCTGGATTGGCCGCTGCACCCCCGTCTCCCAGAGGGCGGGCAACCAGGGGAGCGTGGGGGGCGGGGCTGTGCGGCCACACGTCGCACCACGCAGCCCCGCCCACTCCCTGATGCGAATCAGGCCGGCACGTCTAAAGGATGGCCGGCCTGATTCCTGACCGGGATCCAAAATGGATCTGGGTGTGTGATTCAGTGTGGCGGACCTCCAGGCCTGTCACATCTGAAATTACCCGCAGTCTCCATGCTAGAGAAAAGGGCAGTCAAATTTGATATTTCTAAAGGAACAGTAAGTTCTCAAATCAAAATAATCGTTTTTCCTTTTTATCGTTTTCAGAAGAGAGAAAACTAAAAGCCATCTAATAATACATTTTTATATTCTATTGATGTGACAGAATTGAACAAATGTGATTTCCTGCCCTAATTAAAAATAAAGCAAGGTGACCTGAAATGATATATAAAGGTAGGTGAAGAGAGATATAATGAAAGCTCTCTAGTAAATGTTAGATGAATAATCATTACCCATCATTAGAGGCAATGTTTTTATGTAACTATTGTATGCATTAACCAGTAAACATGTTACCTATTTTAAGAGATACATTAAATTTAAAATAAAAATGACTGATAGCTCAGGGACCGCCTCGCCCTCCGTGCCCCGGAGCGGCTCTTTCGGTCTGCTGGGGGTGTCTTCTTGGAGGTTCCCCGCATTAAGTGTGGGGACACAATGGAGAGGGCATTCTCGGTGGCCAGGCCGCGTCTCTGGAACTCCTTACCAGAGGAGGCCCGCCTGCCCCCAAGCCTGTTGGTATTTCGGCGAAAGTGCAAGACCTGGTTGTTCGCCCGGGCCTTTGGGGAGGGGGGAGGGAGTTGATTTTTATTCCCCTATCCCATGGTTTATATCCCAGGCCCTGTTTTATATGTTATTTTAAATATTGATATGATATTTTAATGTGTTTTAGACTGTTTGAATTGTTTTTATGACTGGAAGTCACCCCGAGCTGTTTCAGGAGGGTGCGGGGTATAAATTTAATAAATAAATAAATAAAATAAATAAAAATACCACCAAGAGTGGCATTTTAGTAAGCTTTACATCTTTCTTCACCAGCACTCTATCCAGCATAGCAAAAACACGGCATATATTCCCTGAAGACAGAGCAATTAGCCTCTCCTCGGCTAATTTATTTTTAATACACTTTATCAGATTCATGTATTGAAGCGGCCCTGTTTAAAATACTCAGAAAACATAGGGAATTAATTTACTTTTAAATGAAGGTAATAAAAAAGCAGCCCGCTGATTATAACTTGAGTATCCATTCACCTAGAGTTCAGTAGGAAGCCACAAAAGTGAATCTGAGTATTATTAGTTGAGATACTATTGCTACTCAGGGAGCTTAAAGGCTGATGGTTCTGAATGCATACGTCTTCATATTTAACATATGTGGACACGGACTGACAGATTCCTAAGGTACCTGTGGACTGTGCTGCATTGTTCACACACTTCAGGCTGTGAAACCAGAGGAGAAAAAGAGAACCTGATTTTAACATTCGGTCCTGTTGGAACTTTATTCTGGGTTTTCTAAGGTTAAGTCACTGTGATTATTGGTGATCATACTGTGATCACTACTTCTCCACCTTATCAAATCTCACTCACCCCTGCAATCCCCATTGTCTCTTCCTGACCTCCAACTCCTTTCTCAAACCTCCCTGTCCTTCTCTCCCTTCTTCCCTTTCTGTACAAGATCTTGCCTCCTTTTCTGGCCCAAGATTGATAAAATCTGCCGTTATTTGTTTCTCACACTTCTCTCTCACCTATTTCCTTCACCCATTCTCCTTCTCCTGGTCCCCTATCCACCATTTCTCCAGCTTCCCTTGATGAGATAACCTCTCCCATCTCTTTGTTCGACCCCTCACCTGCACTCTTGCATATTCTTTGCTGCATGTCAATCTCTCTCTCTCTCTACACGCTCTTTCCCTTTTGCTTTCAAGCATGCTACTGTTTCCTCTATCCTTAAAAAGCCTACTTTTGACCCCTCCTCCTATTCCAACTATTGTCCTTTCTCCCTGCATTGAAGCTCCTGGAATGAGCTGTCTACACTTGCTGCCTTAACTTCCTGTTTTCCAATTCCTCCTTTGTCCCTTCCATCTGGCTTTCATCCTCTCTACTCAACCGAGACCACGCTTGCCAAAATCACCAATAACTTTCTCAAAGTCCAAGGACCTCTGTTTCATCCTCATCCTGCTCGATTTCTCTGCCACCTTTGACAATGACTACCAATCTCTCCTCGATTCTCTTCACTGCCTTGATTTTTGGGGCTCAGTTCTCAACCAACTCTCCTTTTCCTACTGTTTTTACTGTTTCTTCAATGTCTCTCTTGCTGGTCCCTCCTCTTCCTCACTTCCCTTCTCATTTGGAATTCCCCAAGGCTCTATCATTAACCCCCCTCTCTATTTTTTTGGCTTTACACTCTTTCCTTGTGCAAAATCATTGAATCTCATAGCTTCCAATACCGCCTGTATGCGGAGGACACTCATTTCCATCTTCACAACCCTACTCTCTCTCCCTTCTTCCAGTCTTGCATCACCAACCGTCTCTGTGACATCTCTGCTTGGATGTCTTACTGTCAACTCAAGCTCAGTAAGTAATTTATTTAGCATAACTGAAGTCATTGCACATACAACTAAAGATAAAATACATGATACTAAACAAAGCAGTACAATAATACCAAGATAAAGACCAGACATTAAAATAAGTCAAAACCTTTGAAAGCGCAAGTCAGTAAAGCATACACATTAAAGCCACCTCATAAGTTGGGGGAAACCACAACCCCCCCAATCAATAAAACTTTAACATAAATAAAATTCAGTCCAATAATTAACAAAATACTCTACCCCTCCATCCAAATCAAGAAAAAGGTAACAATAAAAATATAAAAATGTTACGATTCAGCACCCAAGGGCAGTTTATACTTAAGAAATGCTTGACAAAGCTCCATAGCCAAAATCAAAAACTTGATTATATTCAATGTAACCTCTGCCACCTGATTAGACAAGCCAGTTGAAGCAAGAAGAGGTCGGATCTGCCCGGATAATTTCCCAGGAAAGACTTAAGGAACATCAAAGGGGCACAACCGCTGATGGAAAGGGAGCCCATTAGAGCGACCTTCCAGGAGCTTAGTGGGAAGGGCATTAAATCCTGCAGCCAAATAAAGGCTTTTCCCTCTCGGACAGCAAGACAGGGTAAGATAATTTGCAGCGGAGGTTCCCGTCGAGATTAATGGCAAGAACCCACCCATATAAGGGGAAGCTCTTATCCTAGCAATTTCGTCCTGCAGTGTGATGTCCACCCATCTTTGATATATTTCCACCCCTGCGGCTTGATAGCTTTTCCCAAGTAGACAGTCTTTAGGAAAACCTAGCTTATTCAAATGAACTTCTGCTTTGCATTGCCAGTGACTCTTATATAAGTCTGCTTTCAAATGCACCAGTAACCACACACTAGAAAGTCTGGAGATTTTGTTCCAAAACTTGGTCACATGGATCCATGTCATGTGATACCAGCTCCTTTGCCCCAACTCCAGTGTTACAGCTGCACCTGGCGTACCTTTAGGAACCTGCACCAGAAAGTTCAGAAACGTAGATTGTATTGTATCCACATTAGCACAGTTCAGTGGAACCCAAAGTTCTGTGCCAAATAAAAACTGAGAAGAGACCTTGCTGTTGAAAACATCTAGGGCCAATTTATACTCTGATCTTCCAGAACTTGCAAAAAAAATTAAATATAGCAAGGGCGGTTCCCCTCACTGCCGCCGTGGCTCTTTTGTGATGTTCCTTCCAGGAACCAGAGTAATGAAAGTAAAGCCCTAAATATTTTTAAAATTTAACCTGTTCAAGTTGATGGCCACCTAATTCCCATCTAAATGGCCTTTTAGGCCAGGCCTTAGTAAAAACCATCACTTTGGACTTATTATAGTTTATCTTCAGGCAATTTATAACACAGTATGATGAAAACTCTGCTAGCTGCCTTTTAAGGCCAATACGAGTTTGGGACAATAAAACAAGGTCATCAGCATAAAGAAAGCAACCCACAAAGTGGGTTGCCAACTTAGGCAGGAAAAAATGAGATTACGCCAATAAGGGTACTAAATCATTAATAAATAAATTTAAAAGAACTGGAGCTAGCACACATCCCTGCCTCACTCCTGAAGGAACACTAATCTCCTCGGAAACCGCACCACTATGGTCTGTTTTAACTACTAGCTTAGAGTCAGCATATAAACTCTGAATAAAAGACAAAAGTCTCCTGTCCATCGAGGTCTTGTCTAATTTGGCCATTTTGGGCTGCATTGACAAGTGCATCTTAGCAAAAATTCAGGAGGTAGTGGTGTCATTTTACTCGGTGCTGGTGAGACCTCACCTAGAGTAGTGTGTGCAGGTTTGGACACCTCACTTCAAGAAGGATGCTGACAAGCTGGAGAAGATTCAGAGGAGACCAATTAAGATAATAAAGGGGCTGTAAGAGAAGTGATATGAGGAAATGATGACTGAATTGGGGATGTTTATCCTACAGGAAATACAATGAAGGAGGGGGGAACATAATAGCAGTTTTCAGATATCTAAAAGGATACCACAAAGAAGATGGTGACATTTGTTTTGTACTGTTACAGAGGTCAAGGGAATGTGCTTAAATTGCAGCAATATAGGAGTTAAATATTAGGAAAAACTTCCTAACTGTAAGAACTGTTGGACAATGGAATAAGTTGCCCAGAGAGATTATTATTATTTTTATTTAAATTTATATGCCACCCTTTCTTGGAGGCTCAGGGTGGCTCACAAGTCATAAAAACATTATAACCAATACAAAAAATCCTTTAAAAAAAACATATAAATCCAACCCTCCCACAAACCCCTCAATACCACCTCCCCATAGCCCAACATCCAAACCACCCCAATCACCTATCCTCACCTGCCAAATGCCTTTTCAAACAAAGAAGTCTTACACCACCTCTGGAAGATGCCTAGGCCCAGGCCCAAACAGACCTTCAGGGGGAGAGAGTTCCATAACAACAGGGCAGCAATCGAGAATGCCTCCTTGTGAGCTCTTGTATGAACAAGGCTAACAGATGGTACCTACCCACAGAGAGGTGCTCCTGGCTGATCGCAGGGACCGCAATGGGGCATGGAAGGACAGGTGGTCTTTCAGATATATGGGGCTCAGACCATTTAGGGCTTTAAAGGGCAAAACCAGCACCTTGAATTGTGCCCAGAAAGCTATAGGAAGCCAGTGCAGACTTTGGAGCACTGGTGTGATGTGCTCCTGGCACCCTGCCCCTGAAAAGAGGTGAGCCACCACATTCTGCACCAGCTGCAGCTTCTGAAAAGTCATCACGGGCAGCCCCACATAGAGAGCACTGCAATAATCTAGCANCCAATCAATAAAACTTTAACATAAATAAAATTCAGTCCAATAATTAACAAAATACACTACCCCTCCATCCAAATCAAGAAAAAGGTAACAATAAAAATATAAAAATGTTACGATTCAGCACCCAAGGGCAGTTTATACTTAAGAAATGCTTGACAAAGCTCCATAGCCAAAATCAAAAACTTGATTATATTCAATGTAACCTCTGCCACCTGATTAGACAAGCCAGTTGAAGCAAGAAGAGGTCGGATCTGCCCGGATAATTTCCCAGGAAAGACTTAAGGAACATCAAAGGGGCACAACCGCTGATGGAAAGGGAGCCCATTAGAGCGACCTTCCAGGAGCTTAGTGGGAAGGGCATTAAATCCTGCAGCCAAATAAAGGCTTTTCCCTCTCGGACAGCAAGACAGGGTAAGATAATTTGCAGCGGAGGTTCCCGTCGAGATTAATGGCAAGAACCCACCCATATAAGGGGAAGCTCTTATCCTAGCAATTTCGTCCTGCAGTGTGATGTCCACCCATCTTTGATATATTTCCACCCCTGCGGCTTGATAGCTTTTCCCAAGTAGACAGTCTTTAGGGAAACCTAGCTTATTCAAATGAACTTCCGCTTTGTATTGCCAGTGACTCTTATATAAGTCTGCTTTCAAATGCACCAGTAACCACACACTAGAAAGTCTGGAGATTTTGTTCCAAAACTTGGTCACATGGATCCACGGCATGTGATACCAGCTCCTTTGCCCCAACTCCAGTGTTACAGCTGCACCTGGCGTACCTTTAGGAACCTGCACCAGAAAGTTCAGAAACGTAGATTGTATTGTATCCACATTAGCACAGTTCAGTGGAACCCAAAGTTCTGTGCCAAATAAAAACTGAGAAGAGACCTTGCTGTTGAAAACATCTAGGGCCAATTTATACTCTGATCTTCCAGAACTTGCAAAAAAAATTAAATATAGCAAGGGCGGTTCCCCTCACTGCCGCCGTGGCTCTTTTGTGATGTTCCTTCCAGGAACCAGAGTAATGAAAGTAAAGCCCTAAATATTTTTAAAATTTAACCTGTTCAAGTTGATGGCCACCTAATTCCCATCTAAATGGCCTTTTAGGCCAGGCCTTAGTAAAAACCATCACTTTGGACTTATTATAGTTTATCTTCAGGCAATTTATAACACAGTATGATGAAAACTCTGCTAGCTGCCTTTTAAGGCCAATACGAGTTTGGGACAATAAAACAAGGTCATCAGCATAAAGAAAGCAACCCACAAAGTGGGTTGCCAACTTAGGCAGGAAAAAATGAGATTGCGCCAATAAGGGTACTAAATCATTAATAAATAAATTTAAAAGAACTGGAGCTAGCACACATCCCTGCCTCACTCCTGAAGGAACACTAATCTCCTCGGAAACCGCACCACTATGGTCTGTTTTAACTACTAGCTTAGAGTCAGCATATAAACTCTGAATAAAAGACAAAAGTCTCCTGTCCATCGAGGTCTTGTCTAATTTGGCCATTTTGGGCTGCATTGACAAGTGCATCGTAGCAAAAATTCAGGAGGTAGTGGTGTCATTTTACTCGGTGCTGGTGAGACCTCACCTAGAGTAGTGTGTGCAGGTTTGGACACCTCACTTCAAGAAGGATGCTGACAAGCTGGAGAAGATTCAGAGGAGACCAATTAAGATAATAAAGGGGCTGAAAGAGAAGTGATATGAGGAAATGATGACTGAATTGGGGATGTTTATCCTACAGGAAATACAATGAAGGAGGGGGGAACATAATAGCAGTTTTCAGATATCTAAAAGGATACCACAAAGAAGATGGTGACATTTGTTTTGTACTGTTACAGAGGTCAAGGGAATGTGCTTAAATTGCAGCAATATAGGAGTTAAATATTAGGAAAAACTTCCTAACTGTAAGAACTGTTGGACAATGGAATAAGTTGCCCAGAGAGATTATTATTATTTTTATTTAAATTTATATGCCACCCTTTCTTGGAGGCTCAGGGTGGCTCACAAGTCATAAAAACATTATAACCAATACAAAAAATCCTTTAAAAAAAACACAAAAAACCAACCCTCCCACAAACCCCTCAATACCACCTCCCCATAGCCCAACATCCAAACCACCCCAATCACCTATCCTCACCTGCCAAATGCCTTTTCAAACAAAGAAGTCTTACACCACCTCTGGAAGATGCCTAGGCCCAGGCCCAAACAGACCTTCAGGGGGAGAGAGTTCCATAACAACAGGGCAGCAATCGAGAATGCCTCCTTGTGAGCTCTTGTATGAACAAGGCTAACAGATGGTACCCACAGAGAGGTGCTCCTGGCTGATCGCAGGGACCGCAATGGGGCATGGAAGGACAGGTGGTCTTTCAGATATATGGGGCTCAGACCATTTAGGGCTTTAAAGGGCAAAACCAGCACCTTGAATTGTGCCCAGAAAGCTATAGGAAGCCAGTGCAGACTTTGGAGCACTGGTGTGATGTGCTCCTGGCACCCTGCCCCTGAAAAGAGGTGAGCCACCACATTCTGCACCAGCTGCAGCTTCTGAAAAGTCATCACGGGCAGCCCCACATAGAGAGCACTGCAATAATCTAGCATCAAGGTAGTGAAAGCATGGATGATGGTGGCCAAATCCAAATCAGAAAGAAAAGACTGTAGCCTCTTCACCAGATGGAATTGGTGAAAAGTGCTCTTGGCCACCACCGCAATCTGATAATTCAGGCGCAGCAAGGGGTCCAGAAGCACTCCAAGGCTGCGAACCTGATTGACCAGAGAGGGCTGGACTCCATCAATAACAGGAGTCCCAAGCCCTTCCAGGTCACAAGGTCAGCCAACCACAGTCTTGTCTGGATTCTGTTTCAATCAGCTCATCCTCATCCAGTCCCTGACAGAAGCCGGGCATTAGGTGAGCACTGAAACTGCAGCACCTGAATTAGATGAAAAAGAGAGGTAGAGCTGGGTGTCATCAGCATATTGATGACACTTTACCCCAAATCCCCTAATGACCTTGCGCAGCAGCCTCACATATGCACTGAACAGAGAGGAGACACAATAGAACCCTGCAGAACCCCACAGAAAAGATCCTAAGAGGACAATGAGCAATCACCCATTACCACTCTCTGGGACCTCCCCAACAGGAAGGAGCGGAACCACTCAAGAACAGTCCCGTACACCCCTGCCAGGTTCCACAGTCATGTCAACACTACCTTGTGGTCAACTGTATCAAATGCTGCTGAAAGATCTAACAGGATCAACGGGGTAGAGTTCCCCTCATCAATCTCAAGGAGCAGGTCATCGACTGATGTCATAAGCGCAGTCTCTGTGTCGTACCCAGGCAAAAGACTGACTGAAATGAGTCCAGTAATCCAATGAGATTGAGATGAGCCTGGAGTGGACGGGCAACCACCCATTCAATAAACGTCCCTAAAAAAGTTAGACGGTCTGATAACTGGCTGGGGAGTCAGCATTCAAAGATGGTTCTTTAAGCAGGGGCTGGACAACTGTGAGAGTCTGACACCCTACATTCCCTGAGCGAGGTGTTGACAACCTCAGCCAGCAATGGCTCCTACGGAGTGAGGGAGAGGCAGGAACTCTGCCTCTCCCTCACTTCTGCTGGTCCCCTCCACTGCCTGGTTGTCTCGGCCAGGGGAAATGAGCGAGAGGCAGAGCACCTATCCCACATTTTCCCTGGACGAGAGACTGACAGGTACTGAAGGGGGGCGGCGGGCACGGAGTGTGGGAGAAGCAGGGCCTCTGCCTCTCTATCACTCCGTGACACCCCACCCCCTCCACTTTCTGTCAGGGGAGATGTGGTCAGGGCCACACGTTCAGGGTTTCCAGCTCCTGGCCACTGTCAGGCCAGGAGCTGGGGCCCCTGAGTGTAGGGTCATCCCAGAAGCGGGGCCCAGGGTGACCGCCCTGAGCCACCCCATGGTAGGGATGTCCCTGCACCTGCACCGTAACCACCTATCTTCTCCCTTCAACCCCTTCAGGTCCTCTGTATACCAGGTGGACTTGTGCTGCTCCTGCAGCAGTGGAAACTGACACCTGGGTGCAATGTCCATGGTCAAGGTGTCATTGCATAAGATGACCAGGTCATCAACAGACTAGTAGCCACTAAGGCCAGTAGGTAAATCCCTTAGAGAACTGTAGAGTCTCCTTCCTCAAATGTTTCCAAAACATGGCTGGACAGGCATTGATATGTCTGCAATGCTGTAGGCAGAAGATATTCTGCCTTGGAGGAAGGGGTTGGACTAGATGATTCTTGAGGACCCTTCCAACCCTAAAATGTTTATGATTCTCTGACATGGAATCCTGTAAGCATTTTCACAAGGATTTGAAGCTATCCTTTCTGCATGGTTAATAAAACAAACACGGAACCTACAACAGCCAACAAGGGATCTTTTACTCAACTGATATAAAGTTTTACAGTGTGTGATTTACTGTAGAAATAAAACACAGACTTGATAATGCATATTTATTATAATAAAAATACTGACATAAAAGAGATTTAATGAAGTTTATACTGACTTACTGACATCTTTATAAAGATGCTAATATAAAAAAATACATCTCTCTTTTTAACATAATCTCCCCTTTCACAAATACAGTGTAATATCATTAGAATTTTTAAAAATGCAACAAAAACCCAAATGTTATAAAATAATAAACTGAGCAATAGTAATATTAAATCCAGTCACAAAATTCTTTTGATTATTACAAAAACACTGGGAGGCAAATTTTCAGGCATTCTTTCTAGAATTGTGCACATATACAGCGTGATCCAGCTCTATACAAGTCAATGGGAGTTTAGCCATTGACTTCAATGGGATTTTAGTCATTGATTTCAATGGGAGCTGGATTGTGCTCATAATGTACACATGAACTCACTTGCAAGTTTGCGAGCACAAAGTGGGTAATAGGCACACATGTGCAGCCTGGCTCACACACGTTGATATCCTTTTTTCACACAAATGGGTAAAGGTAGAGTTGTGAGCACTATTTTGGACCTATGGTTGAGGTTATGTAAAACATTGTTGAGTATATTAATTTTGACTCTGATGAACTGTGTAACTATTTCTCATGGCTGTTAATGCAAACCAGCAAAACAACGGAGATAAGCAGCAATGCAATAAATCAAACATGGTGCCATTGATAATTTAGGTCAAATTTTCTCCCCATCCATATCCCAGTTTATGAGCAAATCTTACTTATTTAACTTTTTGGTCAACCAAAATGGAAGAGTTGATTGACAGCAACACCACCATATTATTGTGGAAGATGAAATCATCCTTCCCTATTAATCAGTTCCTTTGCTAGTGTGCAGGGTAACAGGATATTTATTGTTCCACTCTCTTCCATTCCCTTGAGGTGTCATTTCATGGCCTGCCCATAAAAGCTTCACATTTACAGCAACTGCCCCTCTATTACTGTCAAGAGCATCTAATTGACATGTCAAACCTCCAAGGAATGCAGTAAATTGTAGCACCGCCTCCAAAGGGAAAATACACTGGTAAAAAGGTAAATCAACATCAGCCTCCCTCTACACCATAGAAACATATTACAGTTTGGTAATCAAGGGAGAAGATTCCTTTGCTAATATTCTCACCACACAGAATTACTTCTTAAACCAGGACTGGGAAACAAATTTGCATGCCTTCCAGTTCAGACTTGTAAAAGCTATGCAATGGAAATGGCAACATAAATTTGAAGTTTTAGATGCAAAACTGCAAGTACGAAAAATGCAGATGTGCAGCTTGGTTGAAATGGGCCCTGGCTCAGAGGATGGAATGGGGTTCCCATCCCCTCCCAGTGGCAGGGGACACAGCTGCAGCAGAAAACATAAGCCTCAGTGCAGCTTGCACTACCAGTACCAGTATTAAAGTTAATGCATTTGAGGAAATGCAGTTTTGGAGTTGCATCATGTCCTACAGTAAGGAAGGTGATAGATTCTTTCCGTAAGACTTTGCCAAGACTGCACATCAAATATGATATTCAGTTACTTGAATCTCAACACCAAAAGTCAATGTAAAAAATGGAAGGGAATTTGGAAAAGATGAACAAAAATTATTTAAGAAAGGCTGACTATAAGAAAAGATGAAAACCAAATTCTTGCTACAATTGGTTAAATAAGCTTACAGCAGTAGGAGGTACACAGAATGGCTGTCTATAAATACAATATTTTTAAATAGTGCAATTCAAAAAAGGGAGAATGATTGCTTAAGGAGATACAGGGAAGTAATGCATTGAAATTAGGCAAAGAAAACTTTAGAAGAAAGCAGGAAAAGCCTCCAAATGGCAGCAAACTTAAACTAGGGAATTATCTCTCAAAGGAAGTCATGATAGCCTCATCACTTGAATCATATGAAACTGAACTGACTATATAACTGTAGAAAATAATACTGTAGGGAACAATCTTGCACTATTCCCAAGGGGATCAACCTGAAGTTCTAATAATTCCTTACTTATTGCTTTGATTTATGAATTTAATTTGTGCTGGTAAGAACTTTACTTAAAATGAATCAATAGTTTAATATCGTCTATGCTTTACAGCATTTGTGCCAGTCAGGTGGTATTAAAAATACCAGAGAAACTATACATTTTGGTCAGCCAGGGCCAAGTTGTGATTTTCAAGGGTATAATGAAATCAGATACTGCATGGTGGCAATCTAATTAGGACAAATCCTTAGGAGGAGAATAGAATGTCACATCTAGCACAGGATGCATTAACTCTGGACTTTGTTCTTGTCTGTACAGAAGATTTTAAACATTGTAGTTTAATGGCTTCCTTTTGTAACAAAGGACTACTAGAAACAGTATGCACAACAGGCATTTAAATAGCAACCTACCAGTTAATTTGTATTTGGACAGTTTCTATTAATAAAGTTGTTAGATTATTATACTATGCAACAATGACCATCACATTCAAATATACTCACAAAGTAACAATCCCCCCCCCCAAATCAAACATCCTTTCTCATACAGCAGATGGTTGTCAAGCCTTGTCTAATAAGGAAAGTCTGGTGTTTGGACTATTATTTGTAGTAATATTTATTCATAATATTTATAATATTTATTCACTATGGAACTAACCGCAACACTATGGAACCAGCCCCTTTAAAATATCTGATGCAGTCACAAAGGAAAACACTACAGTTCATGGGAGGCAGTATCAAGCTACACAGCACCGTAGTATGTCTAAAATTAGGGTCAAATAAGGAAAAGACTTGGCAGGTCCCATCCAGATGAGCTTTCTAAGGGCCGATGCAGAAGTTTTCTTTATTCTGCTTTATTTTGTGTGTGTGTTTTTTCCAGTGTGGTTTTAAGGTAAAAGAAGAGCAGCTCCCATTCAATGCTTTCTCAATGAATCAAACAAGGTTGGGCAGCCACTGGTATCTCCAGCTGCAAGATCACAAACGGTCTCTCATTTTGAATATGAATTTTGATAAGGCTGATTGGTGGAAAGGTAGATTAGTATATCTTGTCCTCCCCCAGGAGAGCAGCTGTCACTGGAGATACATTTAGAAACTAGATGTCAAAGATTCTACTAGCATCTTATGTAGATCTAGAATATGGAGAGAGTCTTCAGCAACTAAAATTGCATTTTGTAAACATCTAACTTCTGCTATCTCTAATTTCTTAAAAGCTTTATCATGGAGCACTGGGTTCTACTTAATTTTTACTCTGACACTTGAATCAGAGGAAGAAGCAACTCTCAGTATTAATTAAAAGTTTACTTATATGTGGAGAAACAGACAAGGAGACAATAAGTGGTTGGTGGCACTACTGGTGTGGTTGAGTAAGGCACAAAATAATAATCTCCAGTGAGCCAATGGGATAATATAGTCTACAACACGTTGAAGGTAGATATTTAGATTTCATACATACACACATTTTTGCAACTTATTAGTATTTGTAAACTTTAATGGAGTTGGCAAAAATTGCCCAAGGTTAGCAGATGGTTCATTTGTAAAAAGTGAATCGCCGTCAGAAGTGTAAGAACAGGGAAGCAAACTATTCTCCACGCAGCAACCCAACCGCTGGACTAACCTGACACTCTACAGCTGAATTTCAATCAGGCGTTCTTGTGATGGAATCTATATAATAACCAGTTCAGGGGGTGGGGCAGGAAAATCATTACTGAAAGCCAAATAAACCAGTCAGTGTTTTCCAGCTTTTGTTTCCAATCCTGAAATGGCTAATATTGGCTTTTCCTCACATTCTTTCATATTTCAGGGTGCACACTCCTAATGGAAACATTTCCCAGGGTTTGGCCCTCTCTTGAATTTAATTGCCCGGCCTCAGCCCTGGCAAGACCTCCCCCCGCCCCCCGAAACTAAGCCCTGGTCCCAGGATTGCTCAAGGGAAAGGGACAGAGTTAATGATTATGGGATGGAACACTCCGGTCAGTATGCCGGTTTTACTGAATTGTACTGAGGCCAGAAGATGATGTCTCCCTTACAGACCACCTCTTGATTTTGTCCGATGAGTTTATTAATTTTATTATTATTATTAATAAACATTTATATAGCGCCAGCAGTGTACCTGGCACTTTACAAAGTAATAAAATAGACACGGTCCCTGCCCCTAGGGCTTACAATCTGAGAGACAGGAGCTGGGGGAGAGACTTAGGAAGGGGAACAGAGGGAGAGACAAGGGGTCTAACATTCATGAAGATGTGAGGTCTCAAGTGCACGTACTTGGCTTGGTTACGATGAGAATGACAGCAGGCAGGTCCATGTTGCAAGGATAAGGGTAAACTGATCGTAGGTATAGGAATAGTGGCTCAGCAGGATAAAGAGTCAGACAGAGCAGAGCGAAAGAGGTGAGTTTTAAGGAGAGATCTGAAGGTATGAAGGGAGGTGGCAAGGCGGATGTGGACAGGGAGGGAGTTCCAGGCATGGGGGGCAGCAAGTGAGAAGGTATAGGAAACATCATGACCAGTGCAGGAGAAAACCCCCCAGCAATGTGGAATATGAAATTGGTGGACACCTATACTTGCTACAAAGTTATATTCAATTCCAATAGTTTTCATAAAGAAATATTAATGGAACGTTAACAGCAAATAAGAAATCTCAAAAGTGTACAACAAAGTTTACTTTTACCTACCATCCATTACCAATGTAACAAAATGCTCCACTGAGCCAGATATGGTGCAAAACTACAAATGAGGAGGGGATAATTCAAGTAAAAGGATAAATTGCAGCAGTGTACAGTCAAGAACTATGGGACAATAAATACTTTGAGTTTTGAAAACTAAAGGAATTGCATTGCGTGTGCGCAACAAGCATAGAACGCATGTCCATACAATGCAAACAGTGCGCACACTAGATGCATGGTACACATTTTGTACATGGCATGCATGCGTCCTGTGCTCAGTGTGTGTGCAACCTGCACACAATGGGGCCGATCCCATGACCCACGCACATTGTGAGTGCATTGTGCTGCACGTATCCCACGCGGAGGGTGTATGGGATTGTGGCCACGGTGTGTATGCCATGCACTTTGGATTGAGACCCAAGGGCAAAATTTTGAATTAGTTTTGTCCATAGGGGCAGCCACAGTGATGAGAGATGTAAAAATAACATCCTCAAAGTCAACAGAATAAAACTGACTCCAGCATTCTGGCCCTACTGAATCTGGAAAATCAGAGATTTAGTAAAACCACAGAGTAATAATTACAACCATTTAAATGGGAATTAAGGCATGAATACAGATATGTCAGGACAGAGAAATTTTTTTTAAAAATTCATCTTGGATAAGCTGTGGTACCAGGAAAGTAGAGATGAAATGAGTGGTCAATCTTCATTTGTGATCTTATAGAGAGCTGAAGTTAAAAAACAAAATCAACACTAAATTAGTAATAGCTGCCACTGGGGTGGGACACTGGGGAGAATACCAGATACTGGATTTATCGGTATTGGATCTCCCTGGTATTGGATTTACCGGTATTGGCATACTGGTTATTTAACATTGGCCGGTTTCCCGTTTTTTTTACATTGTGGCCATTTATTTCAATGGCCGCGATGTAAAAAAAAATGGTAAAGCGGTCAGTGTTAAAAAACCAATATGCCGATATCAGTGATTATCAGATTAATCTGATTACCCGATTATCGGGTGTATCGGATTAATCTGATACCGATATACCCAACCCTAGTTGCCAACACCAATGAAGAAGAAAGAATTTGTACTAAAAAACTCAGGAATATTAGGAACATGTACAGAAGGTAAAAAAAATGAGATTCATATGCAGAAAATGCAGTTTAATATATCTGAAGAAATAATAAATTCAAAATTATGTTCAATAGGAGGGATCACCTTAGGTAGTAGATAGTAAATTTCTTTAAAATTCACTGGCTTCCCCTTCCTGAACGAATCCCGCACAAGCTCCTAGTCTTCACCTATAAAGCTCTTCACAACCTCGCTCCTCCCTACCTCTCTGCACTTATTGCCCTCCATACTCCAGCCCGCGCACTTCGCTCCTCCTCTGTACCTTCTCTCACCCTTCCATGCCTTCCCTGCTCCCCTAAGCGCCTTTGTCCCTTCTCACTTGTTGCCCCCCATGCCTGGAACTCCCTCCCTGTCCACATCCGCCTTGCCCCCTCCCTTCATACCTTCAAATCTCTCCTTAAAACTCACCTCTTTCGCTCTGCTCTGTCTGACTCTTTATCCTGCTGAGCCACTATTCCTATACCTACGATCGGTTTACCCTTATCCTTGCAACATGGACCTGCCTGCTGTCATTCTCATCGTAACCAAGCCAAGTACGTGCACTTGAGACCTCGCATCTTCATGAATGTTAGACCCCTTGTCTCTCCCTCTGTTCCCCTTCCTAAGTCTCTCCCCCAGCTCCTGTCTCTCAGATTGTAAGCCCTAGGGGCAGGGACCGTGTCTATTTTATTACTTTGTAAAGTGCCAGGTACGCTGCTGGCGCTATATAAATGTTTGTTAATAATAATAATAATAATAATAAATAGGAAAATTGATTCAATTTTCCTATTGAAAATTCTCCTAATTTCCATTTTTATAATAAGATTTCATAAATTTTCAATAGGAACATTTCAATGGAAAAATTGATTTTAATGACTGATTTTCAATCTGAAAATGGGCAGTAAATTTCAATAGGAGGAGCCACTTTAGGTAGTAAATTTATTTAAATTTTATTTAGTAACAGCTTATATTTGAAAGGGGAAAGCATACGTAGACTGCCAAATAATCTTATTGTTTGTAAATGACCTGGCAGTAAAAAAGATCGATCCAATTTTTAGTACTAATTGAAAAATTCAAATACCACACGTGGAATACTTTTAGTGGGAAAAAGTTGCGTTGATCACTGCTGCCCGCAGGATGCTAGGTGGGATACTGTAGAGCCCTGCTTTGACATAAGGGAGAGTGAGAGCGCGCGCACACATTTGCTGAAAGTCATTTATGGCCCAGGGGATGACGTAAGGGGCACAGGTGGTTGAGAGTTGGCATCTCCCCTTCTCTCATCTGTCTCCTCTACCACCTGCCCGGACTCTGATGTCTCTGCCTTCAACTCATCCCTTTCTTCAACCTACAACTCACTTGCTCCCCTCTCATGCTGTCCTATCCATTGTATAAACCCTGCCTGTGGCTCACTGCTACTATCCACTATCTCTGACCCCAGTTTTGAGCTGCCGAGTGCCTCTGGCAGAAGTCTTGTGAGTTTGCCGACTTCATCCACTTTAAGTTTGCTCTATTTGCATTTAGAGATGCCTTTTCTCTGGCCAAAAATTGCTATTACTCCCCATTAATCGAATCTCAGTGCCGCAACCCCCACCGTCTCTTCTCAACATTTCCTTCCCTTCTGAAGCCTCCCTGTCCTCCTCCACCTTCCTCTCTCTCAGCAAGGATGTTCTCTCCTTTTTTTAACAAGATTGATAAACTCTGCCTTACTATTACTTCTCAATCCTCTCCCTCTCCCCCCCGGGGGGGGGGAGGGGGAGGCAGGGGAACTAAAGGATTAGGGTGTTGAGGGGGGGAGCCCCAGCACCAACCCCTGGTGGAAGCAGGGGAAGGTGTGGGGGGAGGTGGGGTTAGGATGGGGGGTGATTTTTGGAATTAGGTTAAGGGGTAGAGGGGTTTGTTTTGTTGATTTAGAACTGTTTAGTTAATATTTAGATTGTTGTTGTACTAGGACATTGTTGTGGATGACCGATTCCCCCCTCCTCGTGAGAGCAGGAGGGTAAGGGGGGGATGTGATGGGCTCCTTCCCTTGTGGCAGCAGGGATGGAGCACATGGAAGGACTAGTGTGATTATGATATGTTGTAGTATTATTGATTATTTTTTGTTATATTGGATTGTGTGAGGGATAGGGAGGGTAGGGTTCAAAATGAAATGGTATGTTATGAAATGGTATGTTATTGTGTTACTTGAGGGGTCATTGAGGTTGTGTTGGTTGTGATGAATTTATAATTGTTACTGTTTTCTGGATGTCTCCTACTTTTGTTGTTATCCGCCTCGAGTTGCCATAGGTGAGAGTGCAGGATATAAATAAAAGTTGACTTAACTTGGCTCCCCTACTTCCTTCCCTGCTATTTCCTCCCCTGCCTCTCTTCTCCTTCTCCCCAGCATCCCTTGATGAGGTCACCTCCCTCCCCTCTTCATCCAACCCCAACACCTGCCCCCTTGATCCCATCTCCTCTCGCCTCCTAATGGCAGTTGCCCCCACCACTGCACCTTCTCTCCTGCACATCATAATCTCTCCCTCTACTGGGTCATTTCCATTGGCTTTCAAACATGCCACTCTCTCTCCTATCCTTAAGAACACCACTCTTGACCCCGTCCACCCTTCCAGCTATTGCCTCATTTCACTCCTACCCTTTGCTTCCAAGTTCCTGGAGTTGGTGGTCCACATGTACTGTCTTGATTTCCTTTCTTCTAATTCCTCCCTTGACCCCCTTCAATAGGGCTTCCATCCTCACCACTTGACTGAGACTGCCATCGCCAAAATCACCAATGACTTTCCCTTAGCTAACTCTTAGGGCCTCTGCTCCATTCTTGCCTCCTCAGTCTCTCTGCTGCCTTTGACACCGTCGACCATGGCCGTCTGGATTCGCTACACTCCCTTGGTTTCCGGCACTCAGTTCTCCACTGGTTCTCTTTGTATTGTTTAAACTGCTCCTTCAACATTTCTTTTTCTGGTACCTCTTCTACATTGCTTCTCTTCTCTGTGGGAGATCTCCAAGCCTCTGTCCTGGGCCCTCTTTGCCTCCTGCCACTTTGCTCTGTATAATATTGCTAAAATCTGGCCCTGCCTTACTGTTGCCACTGCAAAAACCCTAGTCCACGTTCTAGTCATCTCTCACCTTGACTACTATAACTTCCTCCTTACTGGTTTCCTGCTCTGATCTCACCACCCTCATCTCCATTCAATGCTCTGGTGCCAAAGTCATCCACCTTGCCCGTCACTTTGACCACATTCAGTCCCTCCCCTCCGCCATACACTGGCTCCCTCTACAGGAATGTATTCAGCAGAAGCTCCTTGTCATCACCTTTAAGGCTCTTCATGGCCTTGGTCTCCCATATCTCTTCACTCTTGGATCCCTCCACATTCCTGCCCAGGAGCTTCACTCCTCCTCTGCCCCCACCTTTGCCTGCTTGCAACTCCCCTAAATATCAGAGAGAGAGAGAGAGTGTGAGAGAGAGAGAGTGAGAGCATACACATTTCTCTCCCATTTGGGTTCTCATTTCTCATCAGTCTGACAAACACTTACTTATGCAGGAATTGGTCATTGTCACATGAGGCTTTACTTTCCAGTTTCTTGTGCTTGGATGTAGGATGACTACAACTTCTGGGGTTATCTCCTGCTTGGCCAATAATCGCAGCCAAAATCTGACATAAGCCTGCTTGGCTGTTGCCCTCAGGGAAACAACACCCACTTCTGCTCTCAGGACTGCCCCTGGAACCCCTGGGGCAGCCCTGAGAAGACGTCGGAGAAAAAAAATCTGGGTCCTTTCCAAGACCTGCTCGTCCGGATTTGGGATAAGCTCTATCCCAAAAATTGCCGCTGGAGGAACCTTAGCGCAGTAAACCCCCAGAAATGTTGACACAGGGACACCCCTAGATAGGCCTGCTGCCTTGGCAATAGCCCTAGCTGCCCTTTGAGCTTTATTAGCTCTTGCCTGGAGATGGGCAGCCCAGGATCCCCCTGAGGAAAAAACGACACCCAGGTAGTTAAATGATTTAACCACCTTAAATTCTCCTGCTGCAGATCTCCAAATGGAGGGAGGTTTCCTCTGGCTTATTATCATCACCTTAGATTTCCCTGGGTTGATTATTAAACCACTTGTTCCACAATAGTCATGGAAGGCTCTAATGGCCCGACGCAATCCGACCTCCGTTTGGGCCATCAGGACCAGATCGTCAGCGAATTGCAAAAACCCCAACTGAGTATCACTAATCCTTGGGGACGTGAAAGTCCTCAGACCTAATAAAATCTGGTAAATCAGATACATATAGGTTGAATAGCAGGGGGGCCAGGACACAACCTTGCCGGACCCCTCTCCTAATTAGGAATCCAGCAACACAACCCCCACCTCCGCCCAACTTCATCCGGACGCTGTTAGAGTAAAGATGTTCAATAGGGAGCAATAACTTATCACTTAACCCTAGCCTTTTTAGTTTGACCCACAATCTGTTCCTGGGAACAGTATCAAAAGCCTTTGTTAGGTCTAGAAAGGTCATGTATATCTTACATTTCTTAATTTTATTATATTTGAATATAAGATGCTGAAGTATAAAACAGCAGTCCAGGGTCGACCTGGCCTTCCTAAACCCAAACTGCTCGACGGGGANCCTGCCTCTCTTCTCCTTCTCCCCAGCATCCCTTGATGAGGTCACCTCCCTCCCCTCTTCATCCAACCCCAACACCTGCCCCCTTGATCCCATCTCCTCTCGCCTCCTAATGGCAGTTGCCCCCACCACTGCACCTTCTCTCCTGCACATCATAATCTCTCCCTCTACTGGGTCATTTCCATTGGCTTTCAAACATGCCACTCTCTCTCCTATCCTTAAGAACACCACTCTTGACCCCGTCCACCCTTCCAGCTATTGCCTCATTTCACTCCTACCCTTCGCTTCCAAGTTCCTGGAGTTGGTGGTCCACATGTACTGTCTTGATTTCCTTTCTTCTAATTCCTCCCTTGACCCCCTTCAATAGGGCTTCCATCCTCACCACTTGACTGAGACTGCCATCGCCAAAATCACCAATGACTTTCCCTTAGCTAACTCTTAGGGCCTCTGCTCCATTCTTGCCTCCTCAGTCTCTCTGCTGCCTTTGACACCGTCGACCATGGCCGTCTGGATTCGCTACACTCCCTTGGTTTCCGGCACTCAGTTCTCCACTGGTTCTCTTTGTATTGTTTAAACTGCTCCTTCAACATTTCTTTTTCTGGTACCTCTTCTACATTGCTTCTCTTCTCTGTGGGAGATCTCCAAGCCTCTGTCCTGGGCCCTCTTTGCCTCCTGCCACTTTGCTCTGTATAATATTGCTAAAATCTGGCCCTGCCTTACTGTTGCCACTGCAAAAACCCTAGTCCACGTTCTAGTCATCTCTCACCTTGACTACTATAACTTCCTCCTTACTGGTTTCCTGCTCTGATCTCTCCACCCTCATCTCCATTCAATGCTCTGGTGCCAAAGTCATCCACCTTGCCCGTCACTTTGACCACATTCAGTCCCTCCCCTCCGCCATACACTGGCTCCCTCTACAGGAATGTATTCAGCAGAAGCTCCTTGTCATCACCTTTAAGGCTCTTCATGGCCTTGGTCTCCCATATCTCTTCACTCTTGGATCCCTCCACATTCCTGCCCAGGAGCTTCACTCCTCCTCTGCCCCCACCTTTGCCTGCTTGCAACTCCCCTAAATATCAGAGAGAGAGAGAGAGTGTGAGAGAGAGAGAGTGAGAGCATACACATTTCTCTCCCATTTGGGTTCTCATTTCTCATCAGTCTGACAAACACTTACTTATGCAGGAATTGGTCATTGTCACATGAGGCTTTACTTTCCAGTTTCTTGTGCTTGGATGTAGGATGACTACAACTTCTGGGGTTATCTCCTGCTTGGCCAATAATCGCAGCCAAAATCTGACATAAGCCTGCTTGGCTGTTGCCCTCAGGGAAACAACACCCACTTCTGCTCTCAGGACTGCCCCTGGAACCCCTGGGGCAGCCCTGAGAAGACGTCGGAGAAAAAAAATCTGGGTCCTTTCCAAGACCTGCTCGTCCGGATTTGGGATAAGCTCTATCCCAAAAATTGCCGCTGGAGGTACCTTAGCGCAGTAAACCCCCAGAAATGTTGACACAGGGACACCCCTAGATAGGCCTGCTGCCTTGGCAATAGCCCTAGCTGCCCTTTGAGCTTTATTAGCTCTTGCCTGGAGATGGGCAGCCCAGGATCCCCCTGAGGAAAAAACGACACCCAGGTAGTTAAATGATTTAACCACCTTAAATTCTCCTGCTGCAGATCTCCAAATGGAGGGAGGTTTCCTCTGGCTTATTATCATCACCTTAGATTTCCCTGGGTTGATTATTAAACCACTTGTTCCACAATAGTCATGGAAGGCTCTAATGGCCCGACGCAATCCGACCTCCGTTTGGGCCATCAGGACCAGATCGTCAGCGAATTGCAAAAACCCCAACTGAGTATCACTAATCCTTGGGGACGTGAAAGTCCTCAGACCTAATAAAATCTGGTAAATCAGATACATATAGGTTGAATAGCAGGGGGGCCAGGACACAACCTTGCCGGACCCCTCTCCTAATTAGGAATCCAGCAACACAACCCTCACCTCCGCCCAACTTCATCCGGACGCTGTTAGAGTAAAGATGTTCAATAGGGAGCAATAACTTATCACTTAACCCTAGCCTTTTTAGTTTGACCCACAATCTGTTCCTGGGAACAGTATCAAAAGCCTTTGTTAGGTCTAGAAAGGTCATGTATATCTTACATTTCTTAATTTTATTATATTTGAATATAAGATGCTGAAGTATAAAACAGCAGTCCAGGGTCGACCTGGCCTTCCTAAACCCAAACTGCTCGACGGGGATTATAGCCCTTTCCTCAACCCATATATTCAGGTGTTCAAGGAGATGCATATAGTTTCCCTACAGTGGACAACAAACTAATGGGCCTATAGCAAGAGGGATCCTGAGGCTGGCCCTTCTTAAAAATAGGCACAATATAACTGGATAGCCAAGATGGAGGAATAGTGCCTGTGTTGGCTGCAGTGGTGAATAGTATAGACAAGAGCTGAGGCCACCTCTTGGGGGCAGCTTGAAGAACCTCAGTTGTAACCCCATCTGGCCCCGCCACTTTACCCCCCTTTAGGACCATAGTAGTACTAACAATTGTGACCTCAGAGAACTCATCACTCTGCCATTTACAACCTCCCCCACCTCTCACCGTTGCAACGTATCATCCAGACCCCGCTCCCGATCCACATATAGTTCAGCAAAAAAGACTCCCACTGAAGGAGAGGAATTACTTGGTTACCCGCTCTACTTTTGGGATTGATGACAGCATTTAAGGAAGACCAAAACCTACTTAGATTCCCTGTTACCACATCCATTGCCATAGTTGCCCACATCCTATTGTAATAATTAGTTCGCTTAACTCTCAGTAATTTTGAGTAAGCTAGTCTGAGGTTTCTAAACTCTTCCCATCGGCTCACGTCCTGTTCCCTAACCCATAGCCTCTTTAGCCTCGCTAAATGGCCCTTCATCACTCTGCACTCCTTATCAAACCACTTGCCATATACACTACGTGGAGCGGCTTTGGGTCCACACCCCAAGTTATCTAAAAGGGACATCAAAATACCATAACACCTCATTTGCATAAAAAGATCCTTGCAATTTTCCAGTTGTGTAAATAATTGGACAAAGTTAGAAGAATTGAAAAAGTCCTGCAATGATGTAGCCAGCTCTGTGGAGGTCAATGCTTTTAACTGCAAGGGGGGACCTCCCCCATCAACCACCCTGACCCTAGATCCCGAGGCCCACTCTCCCTTAATAAGAAAGCTCAGAGCTATGTGGTCACTTTCGGGCCTCACAACCCGCTCAGGTTGGCTGAAAATTCCGCAAGCAAAATTAAGTCTACTCTACTTCTGCCCCGCGGCCCAAAGAAGGTATACCCCCCTTCTATGTCAGTCGAGGGAACCTTGTCTAATATAATCAAGTTAAATCTTGAAACCAGTCCCCCTAATAACCTCCTTCGCTGGGCAGCCTCCGAGGATCCCTCCCCATCCAACTCCTGCCTCGAGGTCAAAGAAAACCCCTGGCTAGTGCCCAAACAGGTATTCCAATCCCCCAGCAAAACAAATGTTGCCTGGAGGATTCGATCCTCAAATCGCAGGATCTCCTTCTCTATAGCTGCCTAAACATCCTCATGGTAATAAGGTGATGCATTGGGAGGAATATATACATTAAAGACGATAATTTGGGCTTTGGGTTGTCCTACTTGCAACAACCCTGCCTGAAATTCTGATCTCTCAGTACTAAGTGGGGCAAAGTTACATGAGCAACTATTAGTGACACAAAAGGCAAGCCCCCCCGAGACCCTACCTCTCCCCTTTCTTTCCACCATGGAGGAAGGTCTGGAACCCCTGAATAGCTATACTATCATCCGGGTTGGCCCATGTCTCCTGGAAACATATAAGATCGAAAGATGCCAGAAAATCCTGCCAATCCCTATCCCCCATTTTAGCTTTAATACCTGCAATGTTCCAAGACATGACTGAAAGAGCCTCCCCTTTGATGGTGTCACAGCTATTCTATCATCGTGGTGGTGGTGGTGGTAATGCCCTTATGCCACTTTGAAGCGGGGGTACTCTGGGTGCAATTTACACTGGAATCCATTACTATCTCGTTGCCGATACACTTAGGGGCAGCCAGTGCCTTATCGGTAGTCACTAGACTTATAGCATCACCTTCATCCCGCACCTGAACTAGATATTTCAGCATAGATGTTTGGATCAGGGGATAATCCTGGCCATGACTACCCAGCAAACTCTGGCTCGTTCCAATACTATCCTGTGGATGGAGCCGTGTATCGTCAATCGCCCGGCGAAACCGCCCTTGATTGTCGGGAACACTAGAATTAACACCATTTAAAAGAGGGCTCTTCTCCCTGGCAGTCACATGTTTCCCTATTCTCAAGGAGCTTTCATTGCCCTTATCTTGTTCGTGAGGACAATCGGTTACTAGAGGCACTAAACAATGCACACTCTGAAGAGAAACTTCAGAGAACACAGGGTTCGTACTGTTATATTCCGGTGCCTGAGAGATTACCATCGCACAATCAGAAGAAAATTGCTCTACCAGGGGAAACTCCCCTTGCGTTAATCCACTACTCCATAGTGACTTACCCTGCTCCTCTGGTCCCTTCAAACCATCGTCTACTGGAGTGTCCCCAACCTTCCAGGTACGTATACCAACAACTCTAGAGGAATTAAGGGCCCCAGGGCTTTCCTCGGGGCCTTGGGCATAGTTACCAGTGTGACCCAATCGCAGCAAAAAAGCATCTTGTTCTATTACAGGAAGCTGTCTGAACATATCCCAGGTTGGAGGGGATTCCTCCAAATCAACCCCTCCCATCAGGGAAGACCCCTCCTTCTGGGCAAGATCATCTGCTATAGTTCCAGCTGGAATCAGAACCAAATCTCGAGGCATAGCCACAGGCATCAATCCTCTAGGGCTCTGTATAAGCACATCCGGATTAGCAAATGCAAAACCCGAAAAGGCAGGGGCTAAGACCTGGGATTGTATTTCCATCGGCTGTGGCTGGGGTTGATCAACCAACTCCAGATCTATTAAAGCACCACCCTTACCTGTCCCAGAATGGAGCCCCCCTTGATGGAATTTGCCACCCCAACAGTTCCTACAGATCAAAGGTTTCCTAGTGGGCCCCGCATAGATGGGCCCACAGGAACCATATTAGGGGATGAAAAAGGAGCCCCCTCTTTAGAACTATTGGAATTTGGCCCGAGGGCTTACCCATCATGCCTCCAAACCCTGTCAATAGAGATTCCTCTTCACAGCAGGAATTTCCTTACTTTGAACAAGTCCAGAACCGATGAGTAAGAGGCAAAACACACTCGCAAACTATACAGGCAATCAAAACTAACCCTAGAATTGGGGAGCCAGACAATGTTGTCTATCACAGAGGTTTGAACCACCTTCCCAAGGAAAAATGAGAGGTGCTGGGCCACCTGGCCCAAGTCCTCCCACTTGTGGAGAGTCCCACTGTAATCACGCCCAATATACAAATAAATTTATTTAGTCTTTACCAAGGGGCGCTTACAAGTGTAAGAATGAAAAGTTCTCTTCTGGGGTTCCCCGATTCTTCCCGGGTCATAAACTGTCTCAGCAGATCTTACATCTGTGTGGTCTGTTAAGGCTATCAGCTTATTAGTTAATTCGGTCAGTTGCCATTTTACTACCCCCAGAGAAGAATCCAGCTGCTTGATCCCTACGAAAAGGGCCTCAACAGTTTTGGCAATTAGGCTACTGTGATTCAGTAAATAGTTCTTAGTGGAGTTGTCCCCATTTACCTGTGAGGAATTGTTGCCCCCAGGGGAAGAGGAAACAAATTGCGGGGAGGGCAGACACGTATGTCTCTCCCGATTGCCAATTTGGCCAGATGGGCAAACAAGTGGGTTATGCAATGAGATAAGCTCATTATCCGGGCAAGAGTCGTGGCTTCTTATGATCTTAGCTGGCAAGTTTTCATCTGAAGAATAAAACGATGGATTGCAACCACACTTCTATTCCATATCGGAATTAAACGAGGCGGGAGCACTCTAGTGGAAGGCGTCCCATGGCCTCCTGGCCTTGCACCTAAGGGTGTGCCCTTGTGCGTGCAGCCCTTAGGCGTGTGCCGTCGGCGCTGCCACCGGCTTCCTCTGGGGCTAAGTAGCAGCCCTGTGCTCCAGCCACAGGTGTCCCCAATCTGGATAAGCCCCCAACACTCGCGTTGTACCTCTGGGACTCCCACAGCGGTCCCTGCTCACTGTTTAACAACAGATCAGCTATACATATGGCAGCCAGTGAATTAACTTACCCATACTTGTCTAATGAACTGTGTATGCCTATGGCCATGCTCTCCATTGTGTCAGTGTAAGTCATTTACACTGTACGTCAGTGTAAGTCATTGCTGTCTTGTTGCTTTCCCAATGTTTGGAGGCTGTGGTGGATTGGATGCGGCAGAGCAGACTGAAGCTCAACCCTGATAAGACGGAGGTGATGGTGGTGGGTAGGGTGAGGGAGGTGCTGACGGGGGGTGAGGGTGTCTCCCCTCCCATAGTCAGCAGGTTCGGAGTCTGGGGGTGGTTTTGGATTCGGGCCTCCGTCTGGAGTGGCATGTGGAGGCGGTGGCTAAAGTCACCTTTCGCCAGCTGTATCTGGTATGGAGGATGTGCCCATACATTTCCGGGCCCGACCTGGCCACTCTTATTCACGCCTTCATCACCTCGAGGCTAGACTACTGCAACGCGCTCTACATGGGGCTTCCCTTGGTTCTGGTTCGGAGGCTGCAGCTGGTGCAGAATGCGGTGGCCCGTCTCCTTACGGGGACGAGGTGACGGGAGCATATAACACCTGTGCGCCGCACTCTGCACTGGCTGCCTATAGCGTCCTGAGCCAGAT
Organism: Sphenodon punctatus; assembly: GCA_003113815.1. Taxonomy (NCBI): domain Eukaryota; kingdom Metazoa; phylum Chordata; class Lepidosauria; order Sphenodontia; family Sphenodontidae; genus Sphenodon; species Sphenodon punctatus. The sequence goes on along the minus strand of QEPC01013006.1, from coordinate 1,006,648 downwards.
TCAGGGTGCTGGTGTTGATCTATAAAGCCCTATACGGTCTGGGCCCCTCATACCTTGGGGACCGCCTCGCCTTCCACGCCTCAGGGCTATCCCTGTGGTCTGCCGGGGGCGCCTTCCTGGAGGTCCCCTGTGTTGAACGGGGGGCCCACAATGGAGAGGGCGTTCTCGGTGGCCGGGCCGTGATTTTGGAACTCCCTCCTGGAGGAAGCTCACCTGGCCCCGGGTCTGATGGCATTTCGCCGAGCCTGTAAGACCTGGCTGTTCGCCCAGGCCTTCGGATGGAAGGGTGGGGTGGGGTGAATTTTGGGGTGGGGGGGTATTTTTAAAATAATTTATATTTGATGATGTTTTATGTGTTTTATTTAATGTAAGTTGCCCCCGGGATGTCGTAGGCATGAGGGGGCGACCAATAAATATAAAGAAATAATAAAATAAAATTTTTTCACATACTTTCACATACTCATAACTCCTAGGTTATACTCATAAGATGGAAAACCGTTTGACAACAACGATACATTTACAGCTCAAGCAGACAGTACGGTGAGTACACCATATCCATTACTACTGAATCTGAGCTTACAAGAATCAGTCAAATTAGTAGAAGTATTACAATATTTCTTTATGGCTCCATCAGCTTGTGGTTGAAATTACTGCATGATCTCTATGTTATGTAAGAAAAAGCTATCAAAAGTGTTTCAAAAAGGTGGATAAATTATAACACTACATTTAATAACAAACATAAAAACAGATTTAATCAGTAAACAGACATGTTCCTATGACTTGTGGTCTTTCAATGCTGTTATTAAAAATTCAGTCACATTGCACCCACTTTAAAAGGCACATATATCTGTGATTGTCAGACACGAGCAACAAATTCTACAGTTTGGGATGTCAACAGATGTAATGCTTGCCACTGGGCTCAGATGGAATACACACAGCACTTCTCTACGTTTGTACAGGAACTGTTTGCTATGTCTCTGCCACTTGTTTGCCACTGGATTGCTCCTCATTTATAACCACAATTACTGCAAGAGTACTTAAGGCAGTGGCAAATACCAGCGGTTACATCTGTTGATTGAAGCTCCACCTCGCCCCACCAAAGCCTGTAGGGTTGTGGTGGGGAGAAAGCGGGCTCTAGATGCACAATCTACCACAGGCTCAGAGTTGCAGGGTGAGGCAGGGTTCAAGAGTTCCATCAGAGCCCTTCTTCATTCAGACAGAGCCCCACAGGTTCAGGCAGGGTAAAGCAGGACTTTTGTAGGGTGAAATAATTCCCAGGCACAGCAGAGTTGGCAACTGAGTCCCTGGGAATCCTGCTGCCACCTCCATCACTCCTGGGGACTGACCTCCCACCCACATAGTGTAGCTGCTCAAACAGGAATAGCTACCTGATAACAGTTGTGTTAGAATATAACATCAGCGTAATGTAATACTAGCGACAGGATGGGCTTTTCCATAGCTGGCATTACGTGTGTTGCCACCCTTGATGCAACATCATTAAGACACTTCCTACTTGTGCTTTTCTATGGGGAAGATAGGATGCCAGAATTCTTTTAGGGTCATTCACTCAAAAATTTGATAATCTGAAAGAAAGAAAATCTATGTCCTGCATATGCATTAGGATACAATTGCATGCCGTTCCTCAGTGTTCTAGAACAGCATGCTACTTCCCCTTACAGCCTGGGTTTCATCTCATAATATTGTTCATACTTATATACTTTGGGCACAGTCCCAACGGCACGTATGCACACAATGCTGCGCAACATTGCACAGCAATGACACGCAAGTAAAGGGTGCGCGCTGAATCCAGATGACCCACAGGCACGTGCTCCACTGTGCGTGCAGTGGTCGCAATGTGCACTACACAAGCGATGCAGGTTGCATGTGCCTGCTCCATCCCTCAAGCTGTGGGTTGCATGGGCATACAGGGTGGCATTGACTTAGGTTGCATGCTTGCAGTATGCAACGATGGCCCTTTTCACACAGACACGCTAACACTTATAAAATTGGTGTGACATTTTATTATACATGTTTCAGGGCTGCAGGTGTGACACATATAATAAAATGTAACACCCATTTTATCAGTGTTAGAATCTGTGTGAAAAGGGCCTGTGCATGCACACTTACGATGTGTGTGTTCATTGTGAATACATAGTGCATACACTACACATGCGAATGGTGGATGCACTGTACAGAATTTTGTCCTTAATATTTTCAATGTAATAATGGCCCAGTATATCTTTATTGATTATACTTTTTATGATTCTCTTGACTCTACATTATGCATTTTAATAACATACAGCTAGAAAGGTAGCTCTTATGCAACCTTAGCTATGACAGTTGCTTTTACATTTAGTATAATAAATTGAGAAAAAAAGGTTACGTCTATGAACGAAAAAACAGATATTATGTCCCTTGAAAGGCATTTTAACATTTTGATCTTCACTGTGGACATTTCAACTTCACAAGCCCCATAATTTACATTGCTTAACATTTACAAATATCAAAAGAACAAACAGAAGACAAAAAGGTTGTGTGCTACATTTTCAAAGTGATCTGCTAATTTTGCAGGCGTAAAAGCATCAATTACATCTTTAGATGGATGTGTCCTGGATGCACTTATGCATACTTTTTATTTTCTACAGGTGACATTTAATAGTGAAAACTATTACAAGACTAAAGAAGACAACAAACAGCTGGGTGGGTTTGAGGCGGGGCGGCCTGTTTAAAAATAATTAGAGATTTCACCTTTCCTACTGTGATTAGTCATTTAACTGGGCACACAAATTTAGTCAAGGTCACTGCATGCATAATTATGATTTATTTAAAAGGTCTATTTATAAGGGTTTGCTCTCCATCTCCTACAAATGAAATTAGTGAGGTGGCCATTTAATCAGAAATTATATTGTAATTTTTTGGGTCACAGTAATATGTAATACAGACAATTTTGATGAGTAGATGCATTTTCCTATGGCTAAAAAGGCTTTTAGTTTGAGGGTTATACTAACTTATAGCTGGGCAGTTATTTCACAGAAAGAGATTTGGTGAAATATATTCAATAAACACAAGATTTTCCAATATGGTTTTTATTAGAGGAAACTTTATATTGCTGTAATTAATATTGCTGCCTCTGAATGTATTTATTTACTTATTTATTTATTCAATTTATTACCCTGCCCTTTCCACAATGGCTCAGAGTGGCTTACAAAAATATAAAGAATATATAAGGAGGCTTTTGCTTGTTAATCATTTTCTGTTTAGAGGCAATGGATTAACAAAAACAGAAACAACTTTATGGTTGAAAGAAAGGACCATAAACAACTTTATGGTTGAAACAAAGGACTATGAAAGAAGAAATCAGAGTTCTATTTCCAGCTCTTCCATAGGCCTTGAATGAGAAGTGGGACAATCTTGGTGTACACTTCAATGTCCCCACCTATAAAAGGAATATAATATTTTTTTATAAAATGATGATTTAAAGTTTAACTCTAAATTGTTTGAAAAATACTATGAAATCCAATTTGCTGAAACAAAGGTGTTTTTAGGGCTGCAACTTCATTAAAAAAATCTTAGTTGATTTATTTGTAGAAATTTAGTCGATCAATTATTTGATTAGAATTTGCATATGATTTACATAATTTGCATACAATTCCAAAAAGTGAAAAATTCACCAGAAATTGTAGTCAATTGTTAGANGGGGGGGGGGGGGGGGGGGGAGAACCAAAAAATGGCCTTCCTCCTTTGGGTTCTTTACAAGACTGTGCAACATTATAATAGTACTGTTCTATCTAGTGGCAATATCCTGCTGCAGCTTGCTGTCACCTAGTCCAAGTTCTTTTTGTTTTGCTAAGAGTATAGTTTTATGTGCGCCATGCTTGAAGTGATCAACAATTTTATTACGCTTGCTACGTTGCTTGTCAATGGTGGCAACAGAAAGAGCCTTGTTTATGTTCAGTTGTAGAGGATGAGCAGCACCTCTCACATTTTCAAAATTGGATTTCTCAACCCCCAGAACAACATTTCTTGCATTATCTCTGCATATCGCTAAAACCTTCTCACTGATCTCCTACTCCGATTAATCGGAGGTGGGTGCGGGTTGGGTGGTGGGGGCAATTTTTATTGCGTGATCACCCCATTCATCAATTAATCGGGTAAATTAATCAATTAAAGGTTGCAGCCCTAGTGTTTTTAGTCAGGAAGTGGGCTGGAGTCCTGGAGCAGGTGTGGGTGAACTGAGTGTGCAGGCAGCAATCATGCCTTGCCCCTGCCCTGGCAAAGCCCAGGGTTGGGAAAAACACAGACAGGTGGGCCCAGCCCCCCGGCCAGCCTGCTCTGCTCACAACCCGCCCTAGAGCCTGCAGCTTGCCAGAAGCCATGCTGGTAACTATGACAACGGGATGTGGCAGCAGTCATTAACACCTTACCACCCACAGCCCCGGGAGTCTTGCCCAGTCACGTGTTAGCAAAGAAACAAGTACTCAGACTCCCACAAAGTGGCTGGGAATTATGAATTTAAACTCAAGTTTAGGGTAAGACTTTAGCTTAGGGATTTTACAAGTAATGTAGCCTTGCGTTATCTTTATATTCTTTGATTTGTACTCCTGAACCAATCTGGTCTTCTAACTTAATCTGATATACACATATAAATGACGTTTAATCAAGCTTTGGTGTGCTTGTGTCTGTGTGGATACCAACTGTGTAACACAGCTGAAAGGAAATCTCAGGTTAGATATTTGGGTGAACCTTAATTTAACTTCTGTGACTTGGGAAAATCCAGATACACAGGTGACAGGGTGGTGACCTCTTTACAGACTGGGAGAGTTCTGGAAGGAGCTGTGGCCAGTGGAGACTAAATCATGGCTGGTCTGGAGAGGGGCAGAGGAGAAATCTGCTCCCATCACACACCCACACGATGCTGATGTCCAGGAACAAAAGGCAGACTTTATCAAGTAGCCAGAAAAAACAAGGAAAGGGGATGGGAGGATGGAAAAGCATGGATGAAAGGCCTAGAGAGAAAGCAGTTCAGGTCAGGAGCTGGTGGATGCTGCTGTTCCGCCACCTCCCGGGGCTTCTGCTGGCAGTGGCCTTTGTTCTCCCTGCACGGTTCCCATGTGGGGACAACACATCTTTGGATTTTACACACATTCCTTTAAGGGGTGGGGAGCCAAGATGGTCGTGCTTGCTCAGGGAACCACGCTGGTCATTTGGTCTGCTGTCATCTATGATCCAGGTGAGACCATGTTTGGCTGCGACTCGAGGATTCGTTTTGACAGACGGGAGCTCCATTTTTGCCTGCTGCCACAGGTTTGGCCAGCTTGTGCGGCGAGGTGTGCTCCGGAATCATCCAGAGCGCTGGCTGTGGGGCTGTCCTGAAGCAGCAGCAGCCTGCTCCACTTTGCACATCTGGCAGTTGCTCTTCAGATGAACAGGTCAACCTGGGGGGTGACAGGAACTGGAAAGGGCAAAAGTGGAGCTGCTGTCCAAACTGGGGGGGGGAAGGGGGGAGGAAGAGAGAGGGGGGACTATAAAAAGTCTAGAACAGAGGTAGGCAAATGTTGGCTCAGGAGCCTTGCGTAGCTCTTGGGCACCTGTATTGCAGTTCTCACCAAACGGAGCTGTATTGCAGCTCTCACCAGAAGGAGGCTGCTTGGAGGCACATCCATCTGATTCCCTAGGAAGTAAGCAGCTGAGCCACCATTTCAACTACCAGAGGCGTATGTGGGTTACTGGAGCAGGAGGGGATGCCTTGTAGTGCCATTGCCACTGCCCAAACCCACCAGACCTCCTGGGAGACAGAGTTTTTACAGGATGGGTAAGCTGCGGGAAGCTGCCCTGGCCTGTCCCAGAATTGAGGAAAGCTGTGACAAATGTGGTTCTCAGCAGTATGAACATTTTGAAATGCAGCTCTTGGCTTGTGAACTTTGCCCACCCCTGATCTAGAAGATGGGATCAGAATTCAAAATGATCTTGAAAATTGGAGTGTTACGCTGAAAAAAAATGTAGATGAATTTCAAAAAAGACACGCAAAGTATTCGGCATGAGAGAGAAAAATGAGAGGTACAAATACAAAATTGGGAATGATTGGCTGGGCAGCAGTACTTCTGAAAAGGATATGAGGGTTAAAGTAAATCAGTGGTTCTCAACCTTTTGTTGAACTGTGCCCCATCCCTTTCCTTTTGTCTGTGGCCTTTCCCTACACCACACACACTTACATGCCCCTTACTCCCTCTCTTCCTTTCCCCCGTCATACCATCCTGTTGTTTCCCTCTATCTTCCCCTTGTTCTTCGACTCTCACTCCTCTTTGCCACCCCATTATTTTGGATATTTCCCTTAGTTAAGACAGAATATGGAGCTGGGTCCTCCTCCCCACAAAATAGGTTCTGTACCCTCCCCCGCCATTTGAGGCCCCATCATTGGAGGCTCTTAAAAATACGTTATCTACAGGGAAGTGTGGTTGCTGTGTTGGTCCAAATGTAAGAGATGGAGATGAAGTAGTTCAAATGATGTGTGTGAGGAAGTGCCCTGTTTGGCCCGAAGGCTTGCATATTCTCACAAAAAAAAGATCTCATTTGAACTACTTCGTCTTCAAAAGCAGACCTCTCTCAGAGATGATATAGTACAGAGGTTTCTGTTTAATGGCAGGGGGTCCCTTACAGCTCTATGGTTCTATGATTCTGTCCTCAGGTAGCAGATGGTTAAAATGGGGAAAGTATTATATTCTAAAAAGAGAGGGCACCTGACAGGGTGCAACATAGATATAAATTATAAATATAATTATATGATCTACATAAATCCAAGGGATTTGAAATTCTTTTGAATACATATAATATAGAAAATCATATTTATTTATATTTATTTATTTATTTAATCAATTTTTACCCCGCCCCTCCTGCCAGGCAGCTCGGGGCAGCTTCCATCAATTAAAAACACAATAAAAATACAATAAAATCAATTTAAAAACAATCATACATCTTTAAATATTGACATGGCCACAAAACCATTAGGTGGGGGACTAAAATCCCTACCCACCCTCCCTCCCAAAGGCCTGGGCAAACAGCCAGGTCTTACAGTTTCTCCGAAATGTTAAAAGGCAAGCATTATCTTTAAATAGTTCTTTTTCAAGAAAATGGAATAATAATGAAGCTTTGCTCATTAATAGATATCAGAATACACTCCTATGAAAAACAGTAATAATATAAACACAATTTTAAAAATGGATTTCTTAAAATTGCTTTCTTTCTTTTTCTTTTTAAAAAAGAGAACTTCCAGGAAAACCTCCTAGATAATAATCTCTTTAAAGGACCAATTATAATGCATCATATGCAATGTCTTTGCAGTAAATGATTAACCTCATTGCACCTTTTCATTGAAGAATCTTCATTAGCCTCATGTTTGAGAATCTATTTCTGTTTAAACGAAATGAAATCTTCAGCTTCTTTATCCTGAGATTTTGTGTTCTTATAAAGTTTTCCATAATTACATAATTGGACATAAAATGAATTTTTCCTTGAGAATCAGGGAAAAAGACAACAGGATTAGAGGCTTGTGATCCAAACAAGTCCTGAAGTACCCCAGCCAGTCGTGACACTTCTGGTCATGTGTGCTCTCCACTTGAGTTTACTGGGTTGGGTTTGGGCTGGGCCCTGAAAGGGGTAGAGTCATCTTTGACCAGAGTGTGATTGGATTTGTTTAGGCCAAGGAGAGTTTCATCACTTCAGGCTTGAATTGAAATTTCAAGCTCCAGCAGGGTTCTAATCAGGAGCTTCACTTTTCTCAAAGAAAAAATAGGCTATTTCACTTATGACCACATCCAACATTGCTTTCCACAAGCCAAACTCCCAAATAATTCAGGAGTTTAGTCTGTGTAAGGACGATAAAGGTTAAAATCATGGCCATAATTTCATAGATTCTACTTGTAAAACTCTCCTGATTCCATGGGAGTACTGATTAAGAATCCTGCTCCTCATTGCCTGAAAGGAAATATCTTTATCTGTGCTGCTGTTAATGTGTAAAATGAATGACATTTCAAAGCCTAATTTACTTTTCACCATTTACATTGTTTAAAGGTATTATATTTGTTTGTGTACTGGAGATTTGAATGACTCAGCAACTTGGTATCTTAGGCTTTCACCTCTGGCTTTCTTAACTGGCTGATATCTCAAAGCTATAAACAAGTCTGCCAATAAAATATCAAAGGTCTAAGAAATGTAATAGGCAAACTCATTAAAATCAATGCAAATTGCTTATCTAATTGTGATTATAGGACAAGAAATTTACCAGAAGAGCATTAAAAGTCAAGTTTCTGTCCAAGGTTACACACAGGCTCTTTGGATAAGGCTTGTTTTGAAATGTTGATAGCAAGAGGTGTTGCTGAGTGGTTCTTTAGTAACTGACTGTTGTAGCTGTAACCAAAGCTTTGGAGGCAATGGGCTGAGGCGTCCTATGCTGAAAGTATTCCACTTTTATCCTACTTTTATCCTACCTATTATCCTACCTACTTTGTATCTGTGATTGCTCGCTGTGAACTACACAGTGATATGGCATCTGATAATCCTTGATGTCTTGAGCAATGGTTCCTATATGCACAATGTAAGTGGTGGAAAAATCTATTAGTGCTGTCCCAGTTTTAGGTTCCCATAAGAGTAAATGAGAACCTGGCTACTGAAATTTCATTCTTTCCAAAACCAGCCTGTTCTTTGCCAGGATAGGCTCAAAAAAGGATGGAGATGGACCAGTAAATCCTTCTTTGTTAATTTATGAGCTATCGAAAGGAGTGATATTGGGCAACAGCAAGAGGCAAGGTGGTCATCTCATGCAAATTCAACATAGGAACTGCAACTGCATACCAGCAAAATATGTTTTAAAAAGTCACAGACATGAAAACAACAGGCAAGAAATCTATAGGAAGGACACATACCAAAGAGATAAGTGACGGCAATGGCTTATGATGAAAGCATCATAGCATCTCATGATCATGATTTAAAAGAAGCACAAAAATCAACAATTCTGGCAGTAGCTGGCCTTGCTCAAACCCTATAGGAATAAGTGGTTGCAAAGTTTAATATATAAATGAATAAATGGCTAATACAAGAGTATGCATGGATGACTACAGAAACCAAAAACGTTAAGACAGTGTCAGGGAGTGAAACCTTGCCCCTATTCAAACATGGCCAATAAATCCCTGAACACATACAGTAGGGTATTTTGTTTAATGAGTCACTGTCTACTGCGGATTCAAAAGGAAGGAGGAGAGGGAGAAAGAATGCATTTGTGTGCATGCAAGATAATTTAATGTTTATGAACTAATTAATGCAATAACCTTTTCCTTTGTTCATTGCTAAGCCATATGGCTCTAAAGCAAAAGATAGAAAATGCATCTACTGAAGAACCCTTTTGTCTCTTCCTCTCTCAGTGGGAACTATGGCTAACTGTGCAGAGAGAAAGCTAGCTTGTATTTAAGATGTAATCTCTTGTAGGAAATTAAAAACAATAACTTGAGAGCTGGCAGTTTTATCATAGAAACTGTTGGGCTGATCTTAGATTCAGATCCCATGGGGGAAAGGAAAAAGTACTGGAAAGCTAAAGCTGGTTTAAGATTGTATATAGTGATTCCACTGCAAATGATTCCTCAAGAACAGTTTGTTTAACTTTGATTATAAATACTAGATTAAAACATAGTTAAACATTGTAACTTCTTTTCAATCCTGGCAAAAAAAGATTTAAAAATATTTTATTAAAACCCCCAACCTGAATCAATATCTGTTGCCATATTTGATAAGGTTTCCGGGGAGAGTGAACTCTGAACCAGGAGGGGGAGGGGGCAGGACCCCAAGGGGAAGGGGGATCCAGCAGCCCAAGGAGACAGGAGGCAACACAAGGCACAGTGAAGCGCAACAGGTGTTTATTGAGGACACAAGCAGCACTGCCCCGGTGCAGAACCATACAGAGCGGGAGCGCGCTCCCAGCCAGGGCGCAGGAGAAGGGGCAGCAGCAAGGGGGGCACGGGGCCCAGTCCGGGAGGGAGGGAACCGCCACAACGGCCCACCACGGAGGCCACATGGAGGGGTCCGGCGCGGCGGCAGCGGGTCCCAGGCAAGGGGGCGACAGGCAGACGGCTGGCAGCGGGTCCCAGGGGGTCCAGCCGTCCCGAAGAGGCAGCAGGCAGTGGCACGAGCACCCAGGCCACTGACGGAACGGAGGTGCTGAGGAGGCAGCCGGATGACAGATGGGCCTGGAGCGCCCTACACCCAGCTGCAGGGGCTCCCATCGGGTGGAGGCGGCGGTACCGACAGCAGGTGCACATAGCTGGGCAACTGCCACAGTCCCCGGCAGAAGCCGTGCCCGGCCATGTAGAAGTAGACCAGGTAGAAGGCCTCGAAGGGATCCGCACAGCTCATCCCGAGTTGCACATCAGAGCAGCTGCACACCTCTGACAGGGCCGCCAGCTCCGGCCCGGGGGGGGAGGGGCAAGCCATAATCGGCCGCAGGGGGTCAGGGCAGGTGGGACAGCTCCAGAAGATGGTAGTAGGCAGCCCTGCGGGAGCGCGGATACCCACGGGCGCCCTGCACGCTGATGAAGTAGGACACGGCCACGGCAGGGCCACCCTCACACAGGCAGGATGCATATCCCGGGAAGGCGCGCACACACACTGAGCGGAGGCTGTCTCGGCAGTGCTCCATGTTGCTAGGCCCCCCAGCGTGTCCGGTAAGCGCCCCTCAGGGAAGGGGGCGAGCCCCAGCTCTTTACAGTGCACGCGGCAGTCGTCAGTGGTCACGACATAGACGAAGTGCAGCATACCAAAGCTCAGGCACCGATAGGCATCCGGTCGGGTGGGCAGGGAGCGCAGGCTGCTCTGAACAATGGGCGAACGCCACAGGTCGCACAGGGCCATGCTCTCACGGGCGGTCCAGGCATGGACAGAGCTAACAGAGCCTCCGAGCGGGACCTCGGCCTGGGATGCAGCCGCCATAGCACAGCACCTGGAGGGTCTGAGCCACAGCGACCATGGGGGCAGCATGGGATGCGGGGCCAGGGGGCTGGACAGGCAGACCGGGGCTGCCAAGGCCGATAGATAATGGCTGGATGGGAACAATGGGGCCACTGTGGAGGGATGCGAAGGGAGTGAGCAGTGCACAGCTGCCGGCATGCAACGCCGGACAGCCCCACGCATACACACCTGCCTGTGGAGATAGCAACGACTGCACGCACAGGGAGGGGCAGTGGCCCGAGCCCCAGGGGCCTGCTCAGGGTACCCCCGATGTAGGGCACACAATGGAGTCGTGCCTGGTGTGGGACGTCCGTGAGGCCGGGGAGGGGGTATGCACCTGTAGGAAATAAAGCACTCTGGCACAGTTAGGTGTGCTAATACCATTTATTGTGCTCCCCCATCCCCGCCCCAGACCCCGGTACACCAGTGTGCCTCCGTGCCCTTCCCCCTCCCACCCCCCCAGTGGTCCCGGATGCCCCCTCCCCACTCCATCCCCTATGCTGCCCTGCCCCTCCCCTTCCCCATCCCCTGCTGCCCCTAGGCCGTTCCCGTCCCCTGCCACCTGGCGGGGCTGCTGCCAGTATGAAGGCACTCAAGGCCCCGGCCTGCAAGAGGAGGGATGTGCCCTGTTCCAGTGAGCGGTCCAGTTTACGGCCGAGCTCCTTGGACCAGCGGTCCTGCCGGTCCGAGTGGGTCTGGAGTGCATCCAATTGGCGGTCCATGTCCTGCTTCATCAGCCGCCGGTCTGTCCACATCTCCGCCAACAGCGCCCGGTCCCTCCCCTCCACCTGTTGCAGGGCCCTCGTGGTTCCCTCCTCCAGCCAGTTGACAGCTTCCAGCATCTCCTCAGTCTGCCGCGTGCTGGTGGTGATCAGCTCCTGTGTTAGGCCCTCTTGGCTCCTGCATGCCCGGTGCTCCTGCATCCTCTGGGCCGGTGGTACCGGCGGCCCTCCAGTGCCCAGTGCGGCTCTGTAGGGCAATAAAGGGGTTGGTTAAGCATGTGGGGTGCCGTTCCCCTGCCCCACCTCTTGTCCCCGTGCTCGGGACGCTCCTTCACCCCGGGATGGGCACCGCTGGCCCCCGTGTGGCTCCCTCTGCCCGTGCCCCTTCCCAGCATCTGGGACCAGGGGGGTGGGGGGATGCTGCCATCCCCTTCCACCCCTGTGGCCCATGCGTGTGCCCTGCATTGCCCCTACTTGCTCCCTCTGTCCGTTCCCTCTGAGGCCGGTCGGTCGCTGGGGTTGGCGTCTGCCTGGTCCCCGGGGTGGCATGCCGTGAGGTACAGGGTGACGGTCTCCTCCTCGCCCTCCACCTCCTCGGAGTCAGCTGGGGCGTGCGTGCCCTCGCCGGAGATCGGGCTGGGGGTGTGTTGGGCGCACGTGCCCGAGGTCCCTGGCAGCTCCTCCGGGGCTTCCGGGCCCAGTGCCCAGCCGTGCCCGGTGCTCTCCGGCTGCAGGGGGTGTGGGTGCTCATCCGCGCGTCGCTCCTCCCGGGCGCCCCCTCCTACCAGGCGCTGGGCGACTATGGAGCCCTTGCAGTGGAGCACCCGGCTCAGCGCATCCAGGTAGGGGGAGGCCCGTGCCGCCCACCCAGAGCGCCGGTTGTTGTCCGTTATGTCCTTATAGCCCATCTTGAGCTCCTTGATCTTAGTCCGGCACTGTGTGGGCATGCGGTCGTATCCGGACTCCCCCATTTCCGTGGCTATCTGGGTGAACACCTGTTTGTTCCGGACGTTGATCGCCAGCTCGGCCTGCATTTCCGGTGTCGCCCAGATAGCAATTAGGTCGTGGGTCTCCTGGAGCCCACACTGTCCCTCCCTGTGGTACTGGCGCCTGGGTGCCGGCCCATCTGCTGCCTCCTCCTTCTCCGCGGCCCCCGCCGCCTGTCCCTGGCTCCCTCCGGCCTTGGGTTCCTCCAGGCTGCGTGCCCTGTTGCTGGTCTGTTTGTGGGTACAATGGGGGCTGCTGGTTAGGCTCCTGGTGACTGCGGTCCCTCCCTCCTTCCCCCCCACCTGCGCCCCCCCTCTCCCTGGCCCCGACCCACCCGCTTTCAGCTGCACCCCCTACCTTCTTCCGGAGTTCCCCCTGCTGCCACTGCTGCGCCTCCTCCTCGCCCTGTCGCTCCATCCTCCACACGTTTTCCTCCTCCCTCCTCTCCATCGACTACTCCGCCACGTTCCCCTACTGCTGCCTGCCCTTTAAATCTCCCTCCGTGTGCTGCTTGTTGTTGGTTGCCTGGAAGCGATGCTGCATGCCGTCACCACGGCCTGTGGTCATTTCCTTCCACTGCGGCCGGGGTTTTCCCTTCAGAAGTTACTTTTCATTCACCCCTGCTGTGGTGACCATTCACCACACTTCTGGACCTCCTCCCGCCCTGACCTCACGAAGTGTGGTTAGGTTCACTCTGGGCCGTGTTTGACTGTGGTGAACATCTGGATGCGGGCCAACAGACGTGCATGGCTCCTTCCACCCCACCCCACCCCACCCGCGTTTGACTAAGGTTGACTGTGGTGAATGCCGAAAACGTAACGTCTGAAATCACCCGCAGTAGCCAATTTTTTGGTTCAGGCTTTTAATAAGAGGGAGCTTTTTCTTAAATTTAAAGTTTGATTGATATAAGCCTTGGCTATGTATAAATATGGGGCAGTCTTATGCTCTGTGGCTTTATACTGTGCTGAGTTCCAGTATAGTTGTATATTTCTGTTTATAATTTAACTTAATTTAATATTAGGTGATTGTTTTTATATAACATTTTATATTTTATTGTTTTAACATCCTTTGGATGTAATTTACTTGTTATGGTAATGGCCTGCTGGTCACGCCACCAATAAACTTGAACTGAACTGAAACCCCAACCATTACAATCACCAAAAGAAGCTTAAACTTCTGATTATCAAAAATAAATGAAAAACAATGTATCCTATAGTATGACACAGTGAACATAACCTTCCTATTACCAGAGAAATTAAAGTATTCCCAAAGGATTTAATTGTATACCGTTTTTCAGGATTTAATGTGCCTGCATCTATTTTTAAAAACATAAAAGTAATGAACACCTATAGAATAGGTCAGTACGTACTGTAGAAACAATGCTGTCCATCACAGAATTTTGGAGGGACCCTCAGATTGTTATTATGAGCTTAGAGGAGCAACCAATGTATTACAACACAGAGTTTAGCACTAGTTTACTCTTGCTGCAAAGTTTGCAAACTCATTACACACAACCTACTGACAGTGGGAAAGGCACCACAGGCTGTGCTTCATGTTTCCCACCCCTGCATCAGTGGGTTGTGTGAAAGAGCTTTGCACTCTCTGTTCTTCAGGTAGGTTAATTCTTCTCATTATTTATATCTCACCAACAATGTACCTGGCAATGTACAATCCAGAGACAGCAACAGGTGCCTACCCCTAAGGGGTTTATAATCTGAGAGACAAGGGAGGGGGATACGAGGGAGAGGTAAACATCAGGAACGACAAGAGTACATCCATGATGTTGAGAAGTTGCAGGCTCATGTTCTTTGCTTAGTTACAGGGAATTAGGTATAAGGTATTAGATACAGGTACAAGGGAATTAGGTACAGAATTAACAATACGTCTGTCTGTTCATCACCAAAAAGGCAGAACTTTCTCAAGAGAATGTTGTAAATTCCCATTTGTGTTCATTTAATTAAATGTTAAAAAAACGTGGACACAGATCACCATGGGTTGAGATTTTGATGTAGTTCACCAGCCAGTAAGGACCGACCCAGTTCCCCTAGGAAGAATATAAAACCTGCTAGTAGTAGTATTGCTGGTTTACTCTTTGAGACTGTCCTGGAAAGTTGCTCTAGCATGATCCTAGGGTTACTGTGCAGTTTTTCAGATTATATAAAACAAAGGTCCTCACTATATATATATATAATGTAGCTTTACACTTCTATGCTGTCTCTTTAAACTTCTCTTTACAAAAGCAGGCCAAAGCAAGCCAATGCAGGCCAAAGCAAGCCAATGCAGGCTTGAAAATCTGGCGGAACGCCCTTTAGACGTTACGGTACCACGGCCACCACGGGTGGTTCACCGTGGTATCGTAACGTCTGAAATTACCGTGTCATAAGTTGGGAGATAATGTGACAAGTACTTCTCACTATGAAAAAGATAAAAGCGGACATATAAATATGCACATATTCCTAGGAACAACAAACACATAATAAATGCGAATAATAAATGCTAATAATAATAATTAATGCTAATAATAATAATAAAAAATTCATTTGGTCTTCTCTACTACAAGATTCCATTAGGAATGTGGACGGAATTCTCCCTGAAAAGCTAAATGTTTAAAATCTATTTCACAACATCAGTAGAAGAGAAAACTTCAAAGGCCAACTCTTCTGTTGATATTAAACTTGGTAACACTGTGTTTCATATTGCTTTATCATGGTGCTGCTTATTTTATCAGAACGAAGAATCATTAACTCAAAGCCTGACTCCTACTGAACTTTGGTTTCTTTTGTTTTGAACCTGAACTCTAGATATTTTTGTAAACAATTTTTTTTAACAAGTCCCTGTCTCTAGTGTTTAAACTTAAAAACCTCAGGCAAATTTATCACAATTGTTTGCCCTTTTTAAAAAACAGCAACAACACAAGAGAACATGAATTATTTTCATTACTGTCACACTGTGTAGGGAATAACCGAATTTAGTCTTAAAAGGGGATTTTTTTTTAGCCTACATGCAGCATTTTAAAGATGACAATTTCACAATTGGTGTGCATTAATTGGCTGCCATTTGAGGACAGCAAGTTTTCCCCGTGACGATAACAAATACCCCTGCTTCCATCCTCAGTCTTTTGAGACCAAAAGTGAAAGAGAAGAGGAAGTTAGGAATAGTGTGTCACTTCAGGCTTTGGGTAATGAATATTAATTCACACAAAATATTACATTAAAATACCATTAAACCAACCAAAAGCAGCACATCCAGAGTTTAAAAGGAACTTCCACACTTGGGTAGACTATCAAATACAGTATATACTACTTAAACATATTTCCATTTTCTTTCCTTTTGTTTCTCATTATTTTATTTGCCACTCTTACTGATCAAAGATATTTCTTGAAGTTTGACTTTGCTACCTTCAGAATTCATCCAAATCCTCCCACTGGAAATTCAGCAAAGACTGGTTTGGGGACCTCACAATCACTTTCAAGGCAACATTTTAATGGCATAAACAAAGAATAATAACTTCACAGCAAGATCTGGAAGACAGAGAAGCCAGGCTACAAGGGAAAAAGCTCTTATCCAAGCACATCTCTAACAGCAGCAATGGGAATAGAGAATATCACTGGCAAATTAAATTGTTTTGTTTTAAATGTTCCCTTTTTCAAGTCTGTTGAACTGTAAGAGTCTAGTTTTAAAGCCGAAACTCCAGCCAAGTTCTACTGGATTTCGCTACTGTTGCAAATACTGTGTAGTACTAGTAACAGACATCACTCCTCTCAGGTTCACAAAAAAGGATGGTATTAGTTACAGAGCTTGTTCTCTAAAGGATAAGCACAGCATTTCAGAAAACCATCAGTGCCCTGAATTTTGCATACCCAGCTTTCTATAGGTAGGTAGATAGGTAGTTATTTATTGTTGGCTGTAGGCCATAACAATGCTTAGCATAAATAACAAAGATGATAAGCAGCATAAAATAGGTAAATCAAAATTAAAAATGCAAAAACCTTATCAAGGTTAAGGTTTACAGAAATCTAAACAACAGGCTGTTCTTGCCCTTAAAGTCTGATCAAACATCAGAAACAATTCTGGATCTTTGCTTATAAATCATAATACATGCACATAAGGCAGCCACAGACCTAGAGCGCGCTGAATCGCCCCTATCCAGCAGGGTCTGCAATTTAAGGTCATTAGATGCCCCAGCAGGTAAATTATTAATGTAAACCCTGATATATTTTCCCCTCAATTGGCTGTAAGCTGGGCAATCCAAAATTATGTGCTTGGCTGTTTCAGGGACCGCCAAGTCACAGAATGACCACAATCTATGCCCTTTAGGGATATTACAGTATCTGCCATCAAGGACTGTAGAAGGAAACACATTCAGGCGCATTAGAGTAAATATCCGCCTATGGGCCCAGGACGGCCAGCTTTCTATATATATCAGCACCACGTGAGCCAGTGCTTCCCGCCCAGCACCCGCTACCTTGACTTTGCCCCCGACTTTAGCGCCAAGAACATCCAGCCCCGTGACTACGCAAGCCTCTTCCAGACTGCTGGGGCCAGTTATGTGGTGCTAACGAAAAAGTATCATGAAGGCTTCAATAACTGGGGGTCCCCTGTGTCCTGGAACTGGAATTCTGTGGATAGAGGACACCATTGGGGCATAGTGCGGAAGCTGGAGGAAGCACTCGGGGAAAGGAACCTACATTATAGACTCTACCATTCTCTGTTCTAGTTGTTTCATCCGTTCTATCTAGAGGACACTAAAAAAAAAAGGCTTCAAGATCCAGACATTTGTCTCTGCAAAGAAGTTTGTCTTTGCAAAGATGATGCCAGAGTTTTATGACCTTGTTTTAAGTATAAACCAGATGATGTGATTTGGTCAGATGATGAGTGGGAGGCTCCAGATATGTACTGAAATTCTACTTCTTTTCTTGCCTGGCTCTATAATGATAGCCCCGTCAAGGATACTGTTGTGGTGAACGATTGGTGGTGCATTAACTGTTCCTGTCATCATGGAGTGTCACTCACTCACTCACAGATTTACTTATTTTTAAATAGAAATATACTTTGAGCATGATAAATTTTAATCCACAATCTTGAACTAAAAGCAAATATTTACAGGTGAATTATTACCACATTATAAAACAGACATCTGTTCACTACAGACATCTGTTAACTGTTTCTTAATTCTAGTGTTGCTAGGGAAGGCATTAAAATTGTATAGACAGCCTCAAAACATCAGTCCATGTGCTGACAAATCATTATGCACTGAAAACAAGGGAAAATGAGGCCTAACCTGCTTTCTGATAAAGCAGACAAAATTTGTATCTTTGAGAAGCGGTAAACTCAGTAATCTTCTTAAAAGCAACTTATTCATGGAATGTTCCAACGGTCATTCTACAGTGATCTATATTTTAATTAAAATTGATTACAATTAACTCTAACATTGACGAAAATGCTCAGCACTCATTCCCTCAAAAGACCCTTGTGAAGTAGACAAGTACTATTATCTCTGTTTTAAGATTGAGTTGCCTTATTCCCATTGTACATTTATTAACGTTTTCACTGGGATTCAACTTGAATTTTTTTTTTAATTTTTAAAAATAGCAAGTTTTTGAAGGAACCTTTAAAAAACATTGAGTAGCACGCACTAAAGGTGAGGTTTTCCTAACTGACTGAAGAGCCAAGTACTATTGCTTTTCGGGTGACACTGGCCACAATCCCAAGCGGGATCCGTGTGTCACAATGTGCCTTCAATGGACATGCACGCACTTTACGTGCATGTGCAGGTTGCACACAGTGCACACGAGGCATGGGATTGGCCCTACTGTGTTCAGTATTAGGCACTTTGGAAAATATCTCACTTTTAAAAAAAAAAAAAAATCCTTATTAAAAAATAATATTTTTTTCTGCTTTTTCTTTATTGTTGTGAAATGAAAGAGAAGGTGAATAACTAACTAGTCTAGGGATGGGAATTTCGGTTTCGGATAAAACCGAAAGTACTCAAAAATGGCCATTTTGGATTAATCAGAAATTTCGGTTCTTTTTCAGTGTCGGTACTATCGAATCTTTTGCATTGATTTTTGTACTGGATTTTTAACATTGCAGTTTGTCCCCCATTGAAAAACTGCAATGTTAAAAATCTGGTACAAAGTTCAATACAAAAGATCTGATACAAAGTTCAATACAAAAGATCTGATAGTACCGAAACTGAAAAAGAACCAAAATTCATGAGAACCGAAACTGAAATTGACCAAAACTGAAATTTTGCCTAGAGTCCCATCCCTACTAAGTATATAACTGTGATGTACGTTGAGAAGGAATGAGTTCCACACTGAGGGACCTGGCATAGTAAAGGCCCAGTTGCTCACCAATTTAAGGCATGATGGAGGGATACCCAAACAGCGGGTAGCTACTGAGGTTTCCCATGTTACTATGCTGGAGGAAACTAACGAAAAGCAATCTCCTGGCAGGGAAAGTAATGTGAGGCTTGGAATGCGGTTGCATAGTTAAAAGCATCATTTAACACATCTCCTGTTGTTTTCAATCATGAAAGGCAGGGCACAAGATCCAACCTCGGGGGTTTGCTTCTCGTTAATTTTTCTGGCACAGTCACATGGGCAAGTAGCCGGAGTACAGACAGTCATCAAGGCGAGGCTCCAGGAGGAGGTTTTAAATATAGATCTGGAGAAGATCTCACAGTAATTGTTTGAGGAGCTTTAAACTCCTGACATCTCTTTGCAAAGGTTCATTCCCAAACCAAGTTGCCAGAATTGATTTACAGAGTTTCTATTTGGAAATTTAGGAATGTGATGCACCATGACTGTAGCACACATAAGGGACATACCGGTGAGCCTGAAATCCTGGTTTCAGGCAGACATAAGAATATAAGTAGTGCCATACTGGGTCAGACCAATGGTCTATCGAGCCCAGCATCCTGTCTCTGACAGCGCTTGGAAGAAGTACCCAACAGGTCACAATTGGGTGATCCGTTCCCTGTTGTTTACTACCGGCTCCTGACAGTAAGAGATTATGTTCCCCCCAAACCTACCCACAACTAATAGCTGCTGATGAACCTATCCTCCATAAACTTGCCCAACTGTTTTTTAAGCCCAGCTATATTAGTAGCCTTGACCACATCTTCTGGCAACAAATTCCACAACTTAATTGTGACTTGAGTGAAAAAATACTTTCTTTTATTTGTTTTAAAACTGCTAATTGTTAGTTTCATGGGGTGTCCCCTAGTTCTAGCACCATCTGAGAGGGTCAATAACTGTTCTCTATTTACTCATTCCACATCATTCATAATTTTATCAACTACTATCATATCCCCTCTCAGTCATCTATTCTCCAAGCTGAAGAGCCCCAACCTATCTAGCCCTAACCTATCTCTTCCTAGGGGAGTGCTCCATACCCCTTATCATTTTGTTGTCCTCTGTACCTTTTCTATTTATACTATATTTTTTGAGATGGGGCAACCAGAACTGCACACAATATTCAAGGTGCAGTTGAACCATAGATTTATATAGAGGCATTATGATATTTTCAGTTTTATTCTCTATCCCTTTTCGAATAATTCCTAATGTTCTGTTTGCTTTTTTGACCACTGCTGCACACTGTGCTAAGGTTTTCAATGTATTGTCCACAATGACTTCAAGGTCCTTTTCCTGAGTGGTAACTCCTAATTTACAACGCAGCACTGTGTACATATAGTTTGGAGTATTTTTCCCTGTGTACATCACTTTGCACAGTCTACATGTCCACATTAAATTTCATCTGCCATTTGGATGCCCAGACACCCAGTCTCGCAAGATCCTCCTGCAATCTTCATGGTCCACTTATGTTTTAACTACCTTGAGTAACTTTGTGTCATCTGCAGATTTTATTACCTCACTCTTTCCCTCGCTTCACTCACTCTACACCTGACACATTATGTTAGTTATCACCCTTGGACTCGGTTGCAGCGACTTTTTCCTCCTTCGCCTCTTTGAAAATTAGTGCAAGCTCTAGGTTCCACACAGAGCAGGGGTAGGGAACCTCAGACCCTGGGACCAAATGTGGCCCACAACAAGTTTTCATGTGGCCCCTTTTCGATTCCTGTATCCAGTTCCTACACCCAAGTGCGAAAAACTGAAAAGGAAGCAGAGATGAGGGCATGTACATAAGGATAGGGGACAGATCTGTGGCACAGATCTATGATCGGGGCCCTCCCTTTCTTCAGCATGCCTCTTAAGCACCCTGCCCCCAACATCTATGTGGTCTTTAGAACTTGTAATAATTTTCAATGTGCACAGAAGTTAGGGGTGGGGGTGCTTAAGGGCTGCATTCAGGAAGAGAAGCTGACAGATCATGGATCTGTCTCCTGTCCCTATGTGCATGCCTCCATCTCCGCTCCCTTACTCTGAGCTCAGTCTTTCAGTGCTTGGGGGTAGGAACAGGATCGAAGGGACACATCCAGAAAAAGGAAAGGGACCAAAATAAAAACTAGCCATGGGCCACACTGAAAAAGTGAACTCAGGATAAGGGAGCAGTGCTGGAGGCATGCACACATGGATAGGGGACAGATCCATGACATAGAGCCATTATCTGGACCTTCCCTTTCCTGAGCACAACCCTCAAGCACACTCATCACCAGGAGAAGGGGGCTATGCTTGGGGAAGCCAAAATGGGAGGCAGGAGGAAGAAAGAGGAAGCGGGGAATTCCAAAAATGAGTAGAGGGGGAAGAAGGAGGGGGTGAGGAGTCTAAATGAGAGGAGGGGAGGAGAAGGGAAGGTAGGACTCACCTGGTTGCAGCTCTGGTGGCCATTTTCCTCAGCTCCGCTTGGCTGGGCTGGACTCTGGGGAATGAGGGAAGATGGGAGGTCTGGCTCCAGTCCATTGCTGCTCTTCTCTGCTATGATTGGCTCAGGCGCTGGCTCCATTGTCCCTCCAGCCAAGCAACCAGCCAGGCTATTGTCCGGGGGGGGGGGGGCTCCATCGGGGACTACAGGGAGTCTCCAAGACCCTGCCTCCAGCCCCTCCCCTGAACTGCAGCCCTGTGCTGGGAACTAAATTCCTGGAGCCGCACCAGCCCCATCTGCGCAGTGCAGCCCAGGGAGGTTTCTCTTCCTGCTCCTGTTGGTGCCCTTCACCATTTAAAGCAGGCACATGCACAGAAGGCAGAAGCAGAGAGCAGCCTTCTGTACATGTGCCTGCTCTCACGGTAATACAGGCAGCAGCAGCAAAGGCTGGAGAGCTCAGAGCAGGCTGCACATGCATTCATTACGCTGGGAGAGTTCCGTCAGCAGCAACAGCAGCGGTGGCAGTGATCAGCAAGCAGGCACCACCGTAGCAGCAGCAATATCAGTGGTGGGAGGTTCCAGAGCACTCAGAGAGGCACTTCCCCATGGCCCAATGCTAGAACACCCCCTGCGGCTGGTTAGTATCCCTTGTATTTTTACACTTCAGCCTCATGACAGGGACCTTGTATTCTTTGAACAAGGATCATATACTGTAGAGTTCTATGCACAGATGGTGAAATGTGAGTGAGTGGCAAACTAAACAAACAAATCTGGAAGAATTTGTGGGACTACCTTGGTCCATGGCATCTCCAAAATTGGTTTTGGTTTGAAAAGCAATTTTCCACATTTCCAAGAAACATATTTGCAGGAATCAAGTCTCAGCAAACTGCTGTTAGAAAGATGTGATTTATACTGGCACCATTGTAAATTTACCATGTAGAAGCATCCCTCTGATTACAAATCAACAGAAGAACAGTTCCCTTGGTTCCTAACTTAGGTTAATAAGGAGGAAAAAGTAAACTCACTTGCAGGAAATTTTTGTTCGATCAGCCACCATGGTCCACTGCTGTTGATTAGTAGAAACTTCAATGTAATAGCTATAGCTCCGGTCATCACAGTCCCAGAGTAGTAACCTGGATGAACAGATGTCAGAATACAGCAATTATTAAATAAACCAGATTGCTTATAAATGTTCTGTTAGTGTTTTCTGACTTCTCATTGCTAGCCTTATTTAGGCTAAATGCTTATTTTATAATGTGCCTCTAATACTCAACAGAACTCCCTACTGACGTCCTGTTCACCTAAAATATTTTTGAGGGAAGTGTTTCAAATTGCCCCCTTTCAAGCTACTGTATGTTAAATCTATCATCTAACCTATAATAACTATTCCACTGCAAGGACTCTACAACAGGACTGGTCTTACAGTTTGCAGGACTGAGAGCAAAGATAAAATTTATTTATTTTGTTTTTATTTTTTGAATTTTTATGCCGCCCTTCCCACAAGGCTCAGGGCGTCTTCCAATCCATAAAAATGCTAAACATTGACATTCATACAATAAAAACACGCTCCCCACAAATTCCCATACCCCCCACAACCCTACCCAGAAACCCAACCAACCCCATTTATCCCTGCCTGCGAAATGCTCATTCAAATAAAAAGGTTTTGCATTGTCTTTGGAAGATGCCCAGGCTCAGGCAAACCTCCCAGGGAACAGAGCTGCACAAAATGGGTGCAGCAACTGAGAATGCACTTCCATGCACTCCCACCCCACAAACAAGGGTAACAGGCAGAACCCGCAGGAGGGTGCTCCCAGTGCAGACTTCGGAGCACCGGTATAATGTGCTCCTGGAAACTCATCCCTGAATGGAGCTGAGCTGCCACATTCTGCACCAGCTATAGCTTCCGAACAGTCATCAAGGGCAGCCCCACAGAGAGCATATTGCAGTAATCTAGCCTCAAGGTGATGAAAGCATGGACGACAGTGGCCAAATCCAAATCAGAAAAAGGCCACGGCCTCCTCAACAGTTGGAGTTTGTGAAAAATGCTCCTGGCCACTGTTGCCATCTGATGATCTAGGCGCAGCGAGGGATCCAAAAGCATTCAGATGCTGCAAACCTGATTGATCGGAAGGGGCTGGGCCCCATCAATGACAGGTGTTCCAATCCCTTCCAAGTCACAAGACCAGCCAGCCAGCATCATTTCAGTCTTGTCAGGATTTCACCCTCATCCATTGGGTAAGCACTGAGACTGTGGGACCCGGGTTGGATGAAAAAGACAGAGCTGAGTGTCATCAGCATATTGATGACACCTCACCCCATGCCTCTAAAAGACCTTGCCCAGCGGCCTCAAGCACACATTGAACAAGAGGGGAGACAATAGAACCCTGAGGGACATCGCCACTGGAACATCCCTGACAGGAAAGAACGGAACCACTCAAGAGCGGTCCCACACACCCTTGCCCAGTCCAATAGTCATGCCAACACCACCTTATGATCAACTTACTAAAGGTGGTAGAAAGATTATTTCTTTCTTAACAAGATTAACAAGAATTTTCCTTGTTCATCTCCAGGTCATCGACCAGAGCCACAAGTACAGTCTCTGTGCCATACCTAGGACGATAACCTGACTGAAACAGGTCCAGGAAAGCAACAGCATTGAGATGTGCCTGGAGCTATCAGGCAACCACCCATTCAATAACCTTCCCGAAAAGAGACAGGCTGATAGCTGGCTGGGGCATCAGCATCTAGAGATGGTTTCTTAAGCATCTTTGGACAACCGCAGTTTTAAAGGTGTCTGACACCCTACCTTCCCGAAGGGAGGCATTGGCAACTCCAGCTAACAGTGGCCCCAATGTCTCCTGGCTGGCTTTCATCAGCCAGGACGGGCAAGGACCTAATTCACAACTGGTTGCCCTCATTGGCCCAAGCACCTCCCACACATTGGTGGGTGATACCAATTGAAACGGATCCAAATAAACAGGACTAGACTGAGGTTTCCATAACCCCAAACTCTGACTCTGCATTTGAAACGCTGGCACCCAAGTTGTGGTGAATACTTTGCAGACAAAATAGCTCGTAATTAATAAAAATGTCACAGCGGGCAACAGATGACTCCATTTCCTGGCAGAGACAGGCTGGGTTAACCAGGCCCCTCACAACCTGGAACAGCTCCGCTGTCATGCTATGATAGCAGAGAAGAAAGTTTTTGTCACCTTCTTCACAACCACAGCATAGTCCTTCAAAAATGATCTATGCCACAATTAGGCAGTTTCAGCACGAGTTGAGCGTCACCTGCACTCTAACTGCCTACCTCCATAATCTAGGTCCTCTTTAAACCAGGGGAACCTGTGCTGATGAAGTGGTAATAGCGGACGCCTGTGTGCAACCGCATCAATGGCCATGGTCAAGATGTCATTTAACAAGATGACTAGGTCATCGAAAGAACAGCCATCAAGGTCAGTGGGTATATCCCCCAGAGAATTCCGAAAGCCAATTGGATCCATCAGCCTCCAGGGACGGACCAACCTAACCAGTCCACCACCTTGATGAGGGCATAAGAGGGCCGGGATCCAGGCCTTCATGAGGTAACGATCTGACCATGACAATTGTGCTGTAAGAACACCCCGATAATCAGAACCCCTGTCTCCAGGATGGTGCAAAACATCAAATCCAATGTGTGTTCCGTCTCATGCTTCGTGCCCGATATTATTTGGGATAGGTCCAATGTTGTCATGGTGGCCATGCACTCCTGCTTCACCCCTGAAAGGCTGGCCTTGGCATGTATGTTGAAATCACCCAAGACAATATAAGCCTAGGTGATCTCAACACCACCTCTGAGACCAGCTCAGCTAGAGCAGTCAGGGAACAACTGTGCAGTGGGGTTGTCAGTATAATAAAATAATAAATAATAATAAAACGATTCCCAATCTATCACCAGCCAAATCCAGCACCAGGTAGACACAGTCTATATCAGATACCTCCAAAAGGCCAAGGTGTCTCTACAAACCATGTTCACTCTGCCCAATCCCCCTCAGCTGATGCTGCACAGAGTACCCGGCCAGCACCATCTGGGACAATACTGGCCCAGATGACTCGTCCAGACAGATCTCTGTAATGCATATGGCGGCCTCATCCCAGATTAAATTGTGAATGACATATTTTATTCACCACCAACCTCGCATTAAGCAGCATCAGTGTCAGCTCAGGGGCCCTACTGGCCCCAACTCTCAGATATCCCAAGACAGGGGCGGGGAGTGGGAAAAGGGAACTGACACCATGTGTCTCACCCCAAAGCCCCAATGGTCTATCTTTGGCTCCCCTTGCCATACCTCCCCATGCCCAAGATGACCCCAATAACTGCCCTAGTCTCCTCCCTCCCCAGAAGGCTCCCTGCCCGGTCCTGATTAACATTGCCCCCTCCCCAGAAATGACAACACTCGAGAGGCCCATAATGGCCTAGCAGAGGGGGTGACCAAAGAGAGATCCCTGAGCCAACTATCCCCAAAGGCAGGCAGACAAGGGAACCCCTTCCCTCACTGGACCCATACCATACCCTAAATCCCTCCCCACCCTCCTCCCCTGTGCCCATAACCCCCCATACAGGGGGATTGGAATACTCTCTCTCACCATCTCCCCCATGCTTGTATCCCCCCTCTTACAGGGGGGGCAACACACTACCTCCCACTCTGTCCCCCCAAGCCCATATCCTTCCCTCAGACTAGGGGGCCAAGGATCTCCCTCCCACCATCTCTCCTGCCATCTGCCTCCCCCAACACCCCTGTCCACCCCTCCCCCCACCTCACTGGGAGCCTGTGGCAACATTCCCTACCATTGTTACTCTGTGCCCATACCACCCTCTCTCACTGCGGAGCCAGGGCACAATTCCCCACCACTCACCATCCCAAGCCACCCCATACCTCTTGTGGGGCCCCTGGTGGCCCTGCATACCCCTGAGGCCCTGACCCCTTGGTGTCACCATCCGCAGGGACCTAGTGGTGGTCATGTTTGGGGCCCCTCACCCTGCCCTGGTGAAAACGGGGCCTCTCCAGGGCCCCCAGAAGTAGAGAAAATTGGGACAGTCACCCTGGTTTGCCCTGTGGTAAGGCTGACCCTGCTCTACACAATTCATCTGGTGTATTTTTAAAAAAATGTATTTATTTGTTATTTATATAGTGCCAGTGGTGAACCTGGCACATGTGCAATCAGAATTTATAGACAAGTCCGTATCCCAAAGGGCTTACAATCTAGGAGAGACAAGGGAGAAAAAGGGGAGATAAGAGGGGGAGAACATCTGGAGAGACAAGGATATATTCATGAGAAAATGCAGGTGCACATGCTTTAACATTCAATACACCCATCAGTACTTAATTTATAAAAAATGAATTGTCAGGGCCCAAACCTGCCTTGCAAGCCACACTCCCTTCCTCATAAGCCACGATCCCTGCCCCAGAACTTGACAGAAACAGAGAAATTAACCCGTCTCCAACTAGTAATTTAATCACTGAACTAGCCTACCTCTCTACAGCTGAATATAAAACAGAAATTCTTATGGTTGAATCTATATGATGGCCAGTGCAAGGGATGGGGCACAGAAGTCATTAACAAAAGCCAAACTATGCAGGGTTCATCTGGCTTTCATTTTAAACCCAGAAATGGCCAATATTGCCCTTTCCCTGGCTTTTCACATTTCTGGGTGCACACTGCTAGTGGGAATATTTCCCAGGGTTCAGCTTTCCCCCACCCCTTGAATTTAATAGTTTGGGCTAAGCCCTCCCACTGACTGGTTCATTTAGTATGTGGAATGTCAATGCATCACCAAGCTGTAGATCAGTTTGGGTAACAAGAATGCACACAGAAACTACAATGTGAAAGATTCAAAAGAAAAATAATGTAGGTCCTCCACATTAGGAGGTACTATTCACTTGTACATACCCTCTTTTTATAGCAACTATACACGGATTGCTCATAAACAGGGACGTAAAGGAGGCCTGCTGTATGAAATGAGAATTTCCCGAAGAAGAAAATGAGGCAGAATATGTGATAAAGTTGGCAACTCTCCCACCCCAAGAAAATCCACAACTACCATCCAAGCTAACCCTAACCCCAATAGCTTTGCCAAAAGTGTTCATGAAGTATGAACTGCTCAGCTCAGAGTCTTACATGGGTTTGCCTCTCCTACTTGTGCCCCTTAAGTATGCAGTCCCTCAGGAAGCGCATTAAACATGTGGTTATATTAAGGAATGGTCTTCATTTTCTCTCAGTCTCATTGTATATTTTTCTTTAGAAGCAGTGAAGTATTTTGTTTTTTTAAAATTGATTAGCAGATGTGATTTTGCTTACATCTTACATAAATGCCTTGGCTGGCTGCATACCATTGATTAGCAGGGGCTCAGTTTACAGCAACTAATTGCTCTCCTTGCTGTTGTTTTGATACAAAATTCAATAGCAAATATGTTTTCAAAACCCTCTTGTCTTTGCTGTTTGAGTTAGGAGTGACTGGAGGCAAACCCAGAAGACTGCATTTACTTTGTTTTAAAATAATTGCTCTCTCATCAGTCTATGAACAAAGTTTTAAGATTGTAACATTCTAATTGGAAAGCCTACATTATGCATGTTATGGCAAACTATGTTGTGCTGAATGTGGTTTTTATCTCCCATTTTTTTCCTTCAGGGATTAATTCACTATCAGACAAAGTTAAAAAGAGCCAAAATCTTCTGCTTATCCAACTGAAATGGTGCTTGTTAAAAGGGAGTGCCCCATATTGTTTGTGGGAGACCTACACCGAGCTGCATGGCAGGATGGGGCGGTATAGAAATCTAGAAAATAAATAAATAAATAAAATAAAAATGTCAATAACAGCAATCTCTGAAGAATGAGACGATCAGCTTTTTGCAAGCAAAGGTTGCCAACACTAATTGTAATAGATTTTAATTGTGTTTTGTTGTTTTCTATAGAGTCCACCTAAAACCACCCATGTGTAATCCGACTAACCGTTTCCTTAAGTCTCCAAGATGACTATTCCAATTCAGTTGGGTTTTTTTTCCAAACCACAATAGGTAAGAATCTTTGCCAAGTCACTGAAAATATCAAGAAAAATCTGAACTGAGCTGGTAAGATTCTCAAGAGACACTTGGTCATATTACAATCTGCCTGCTAGAAAAATATCTGTATTTTATGTCTTTAAGATGTTCATACAAGAATATTTAAGTCTTATATCACAAATTCCCCTCTTTTCAGTGAAGCAATCTTTATTGCGCTCAGCAATTACCTTTGCAATGACAAATACTACTGTGTAAATATTACTCCATCTTTCAGCATTATAAAAAACAAAACAAAAAAAGCTCTCGTGATGTGATGGGACTGAACTTAGAGTGGATTCTTTTTTGTAAAAATGTTCTCCAGGGAGGAGCCTATCTTGCTTTAGGAATCCACCATACTATAACCTCTCACTGCACAAAACCAAATTGGTTCAGTTTTAGGCTTAGTTTGTATTTTTGCCTCCAAATCCTTCAAAATTAAGGAAGGACAAAGTAGGCTGGGCAACCAGATGTTCAAGAGATAAAATTTCTCAACTTAAGTTCTTAATAAGAAGCTAAAATAAAAAGGCATCCCTGAAGATCCCTTTAGTTTTATTGAGTGCTGTTGATTTGCAAGTTAAAAAAAAAAAACCAGAGCGGATTCTGTCAAAAATCCCCAGGGGCATCATTCAGGACTTAGCCAGGAGAAAGCTTTGGCTATCTAACACTGAAGCTTCCTCACCCACCCTGTTTAGCACAGCTGCAGAGGATTTTTGCATGTTCTGGACAGGACTAGCTTAGTAGACATTCTTGTTAAAAACCTGACAATTTAGGGGTAGAATCCTACAAATGATGAATACTTATAAACAACACATTAAATGAATATAACAACTTTTAATTTAGGCTACATCTTCTGAAGAATTCTGAGGGAAAAAGGCAAACACATATGCAGACTGTTTTCTTTGATGGTAAGAAAGCAAATAATTATGCTTTTCAGTGGAATCCTTTTCATTGTAGGGGGCTCATTGCAGCTTCCTTGATCCAGGTCTTCAAAGCTATGATCAGGCACTTTAAAATTCAAACAATTTCTCTTACTGCTAAATACTCCCAATTGGCCAAAGGGCAAGAAAAACCCCAAGCTGGCTACTAGTATATGTCCTTTCTGTGAGCAGCTGAATCACTTGTCATTTCAGTAGTGCGTGGTACAACTTAAATGGTTTCAAATAGGTCATGGTTCATAATATCTATAAACAAATAGTGTATTAAGGAGTCATAACTACTCCCCAAAAGCTTAAACATAAATTGCAACTATAGACACTTCCTTCTTGGAGACTTACAAAAGCTTCATAACAGTTGCTTCTTTGCCTTCCCACAATATCTTTTGAAGAACTGAGACAGAAAAGACAAATATGCCCTGATTGGAATTTATTCTGCATGAGCTGCCTTTTCAGAGAAAAGGAAAAAGCCTCCCAGGTACCTGCATGAATATTCACCAGTGCACCCTGGGCACAAGGGCCACTTTTCATGCCATGTACATTAATCCTTCGAACGTATTCCAGGCAAGCTACTAGGGTAAACTTCAGTAGAGAAGCTGTGTTTTGCTGTGATGGATATATGATGGCTGAGAGGAGAATGTTTTAGTGAAGAAAGCAGAATGGCATACATTGACGGAATAAATCAGTCTAGGGCAATGCTGTGCTTGCTACTGGGCTTTCCCACATTAGAATAAATGCTAAATTAGCCTTCGTTAGTAAATCTTGCCCCGTGGGCTGTAGAAAGAAATGCTGAGTGAACTGAAGGCTCACCCAGCTCACTCCCTGCAATATCTAGACTATTCAATATTTGTTTCACCCACACCAACTTTGCTGGAAGTTCAAGATTTCCCTTTTTATTAATTAACTAGATAGATTTAATTTATATTATACATTTGATGATACTTTTGCACTTTATAAAGATGCCTTTTAATGAAGATCTCAAACCTGCTATCAAAGGTATGTAATTATCTACAATGAATAATCCCAGAATGCTTGCAAGACCAGGTCCTCCAAAATGAGGACTAGGATGAGTCCTTACAGGGTCTGACACTTTGGAAGGCTCATTAGTGGAGCTAATAAGCTACTGGGAGGGGTTACTAGATCCCAGCTAGAGCAGGGAAGAATGCTGCTAGCCAACTGGGAAGGGTGTGGTTATAAAAAGTTGAGCCTGAAGCTCAGTAGGAAGACAAACAGAGAAGAGATGGAACATCATGAGAGGAACTTGCCTCATGGACTGAAGTGCTGTGTTAACAGGACCTGCCATACCAGGGAACTGAGTTGTAAACCAAGAGGCAGGAAGTCTAAGGAAGGGTTTGCCTCAGAGAAAAGTCTGTGGAAGGCGCCACATGCTGTAGTGTGTGCAGTGATGATATCTGTACTATAAATAAAAGGAAACTAGGAAGAAAAACCTACAAACAGCAAGTGTGGTTTGTGGGCCAGATTCTGAAGCGACTCAGAACCATAGCAAGGCTGTTCCATTACAATCTTCATTTTTCCAGAGAGAAACTGAGCTAAAAACTGCTTAACTTAAATTGTTGAGTGGCTAATACACTGGTTGGCCCAACATTGGACTGGAAATCCACCCTGCCATCGCCCCTGGATTCTCAGTCCTCCAGCTCAAATTTTAGTTATTTCTATTTGAATTTCATGCCCAAATGCCAGGGAGGGCACCCTTGCAGTGGTGTCATCAGCATCTCTTCAGAGAGGGATAGTGGCAGCTCAATGGGCTTCAGACTACAGTCTGTGCCCGGGGTCAGTTGTCGGAGGGCCACAAGGGATGGCTTTATGGGTTGCATGTGGCCCACAGGCCACATCTTGAGTGCCTGTTCCTGCTCTAGTGTTTTGTATTGCCTCTGCTCATGCTCATAGGCTGCCAACTTTCTGGGTATGGAATGTTTCCTGTTACCTCCTTGCTCTTCTGGGACTGCAACCTCCTGGCCATGACTATACTACAGCACCCAACCCTATTCCACAAACTCACCCAGATACTGATACTCTCATTGGTGTAAGTTTTTCCCCCTGTAATTGAAAGATCAAATCAAAGAGCAAAAGTGGGAAAGACATTTTTGGTCCAACAAGGAAAAAGGTATAAGAGAGAGGCTAACAGAAGCATGGCATTTTGCAGTTGTTAACTCCTGCATATAAACTATTACCTGTCCTAGATGTGGGCCTTGAGTTTAAGACAACTTTTAAAAAACAAAATAATTTGATATTTTCCTGCCCCAAACTCAAAACAGATTTTTTTTGGGTTTCTTTCCCTTTAAAAGTACATTCCTGGCTGCTTTCTAGATAAATAGTGGGGAGGGTATATGGTGGGGTGGTTGGGGAATATGGAATGGGATTAGGTTAGGGAGGGGAGAGGGTACAATTTGGGGATGAGGGGGTGAGAATCCTCCCCTCGATTGGGGCGGGGCACCCGGAGGGGAGCCAGGGCTGAGGCTGGTTGGGGGGGTGACACAGCCATTGGGGTTGTGATGGGGCGTGGGAGGTATGGTCCTTATGGGGGGAATGTTCGAGCTGTACGGTGGGACAGGTGTTTAGTATCTGTCCCTCTATCTACCCCTCTAGCAGTAGGGCAGGTGGTTCCAGATCAGAGGGCCCCTGAGATGTTTTGATGCTGGTAAATGCGAGGTTGGTAGCAAATAAAGCGACAACGGTCCAGGAATTGATCCTGGACCATGCAGCCGACCTCATATGTATCAGAGAAACCTGGCTGGACACTGAGTCAGGGCCTATCTTGGCTGACCTTGTTCCTGCCAGGTATTCCGTGCAGCATCAACTGCGGTTGAAGGGACGGGGTGGGGTGGGGCTGGTGTAGCCATGATTTTTAGGGAGGGTTGGGCTGTTTGGAGGTATCTGGTGCAATCTTAGCGGGTACGGAGGGTCTCCATCTGGTGTTTGATTTGGCAGGGAACAGTTTGGGACTGCTGCTTGTATACCATGTGTCTACCTGTATGGAGGCCTCCCTACATGCTCTAGCAGATCTGATGTAGGGGGTGGTGTTGCAGTCGTCTTCGGGGACTTCAACATCCACGTCGACCTTAGGGGTGCGGAGCAGGAGTTCTTTGCCACCATGGCAACCATGGGCCTGTCCCAGATGTTCAGTGGCCCGATGCACCGGGGGGGACATAGCTTGTGTTTTGCACCGGCTTTGAGGCGGGGGGTCCTTTGGTGGAGGAGATATTTATTTATTTATTTATTTATAAATAAATATTTGTTAGCCGCCCCCTCATGCCTGTGGCATCTCGGGGCGGCTTACAGCATAAAAACACACAATAAAATTCATTAAAACAATGTTTTAAAAATACAACCCCCTCAACATAAAAAAATCTTCAAAAATCCTCCCCTACCCCACCCTCCTCGATAAAGATATCAGCGTTACCCTTGTCATGGATGAACCATTACCTCCTGCAGGCCTCTCTCCTGGCACACATCTGCCCCCGGATGGGCGTGGAACCAATTTGAATGGTCTGCCCCTGTAGACTGACGGAACCGGAACGGTTCCAGGAGGCTTTGGGAGATATACCCTCTGATCTGGACAGCCATCCCATCGATGACCTCGTCGGGCTGTGGAACTCCTTGCTGATGGAGGCCATTGATCAGACAGCTCCAAGGTGTCCACTTCCCAGGCGGCAGCACCGTAGGCCTCCCTGGTTTTTGGAGGGGCTGCGGATGCTGAAGCAGGAGGGAAGGCGGTTGGAGCGATGGTGATGCTGCTCATGTGCTGAAGCCAACAGGTTGCGGCATAGAGCGAGTTTACGAGCCTATGCCGTGGCTATGCGGGTAGCAAAGAAAGAGTTCTTTGCTATCCTCATAGCATCTGCTAAATCCCATCCAGCAGAGCTGTTCCGGGTGGTGCAGGGGCTGGTCAATCCGGTTTCCCTCCACCTTGGAGTGGAGTCATCTACTGCCCGTTGTGACTTGTTTGTGAATTATTTTGTGGATAAAATAGCTCAGATTCACCATGGTTTTGACATCGCATTTCCTGCAGTGGGGCAATTAGAGGTTATGGAAGCCCGCCTTGCCCATGTTTGTGGGATCAGTTTTGGTTGGTGACCCCTACCGATGCGGAGGATGTTCTTGGAGCTGTTAGGGCTACCTGTTGTGAACTGGACCCTTGCCCGTCCTAGCTGGTTAAGGCCTGCCGGGAGATGATGGGGCCATTGCTGGCGGTGGTGGTCAATGCCTCCCTTACGGAGGGCAGGGTGCCGAACTGCGTTAAAGAGGCGGTGGTGCGGCCCCTGCTCAAGAAACCATCGCTTGACGTTGACTCCCTTGCCAGTTAATTGGCTGGTCTCTAACCTCCCCTTTTTAGGGAAGGTTATTGAGTGGGTGGTGGCCTGGCAGTTGCAGGAGCATCTGGATTGTGTCGGTTTTCTTGATCCCTTGCAGTCAAGATTTCGCCCGGGTTATGACACCAAGACTGTGCTTGTGGCGTTGGTCAACCATCTACGCCAGGAATTAGATCAGGGCCGTTTGGCCCTGCTGATTCAATTAGATCTGTTGGCTGCTTTAGATAATGCTGATTATGAGATGGTGACATGCCTGCGGGACCGGGCAGGCGGTACGGTTCTTATTTAATTAATTAATTAATTAATTTGTTATATTTATTAGCCACCCCCTCATGCCTACGGCATCCCGGGGCGGCTTACAACACTAAACACACAACAATAAATTATCAAAATTTAAACATTTCTAAAAACATCTCCTCCCCGCCCCCTCCAAAGGCCTGGGTGAACAGACAGGAGTTGTACTGTCTCTTATACACATCTAGATGTGTATAAGAGACAGGCCGCATTCTGCACTAGCTGCAGCCTCTGGACCAGAAACAGGGGAAGCCTCATGTAGAGCGTGTTGCAGTAGTCCAGCCTCGAGGTGATGAAGGCATGGATGAGAGTGGCCAGGTCAGGCCTGGAGATGTATGGACGGAGCCTCCATACTAGATAGAGCTGGCAGAAGGCGGCTTTAGCCACCGCCTCCACCTGCCGATCTAGATGGAGGTCCGAATCCAACAGCACCCCCAGACTCCGAACCTGCTGGGCTACAGGAGGGCAGACCCCCCCACCCACCCCACCCCACCAGAGGAGCCAGCACCCCCCTCGCCCTTCCCACCACTATCACCTCCGTCTTATCGGGATTAAGTTTCAGTCTACTCTGCCGCATCCAATCTGCCACGGCCTCCAAACATTGGGAAAGTATCGAGACAGCAGGACCTGCGTCAGTTGAAAAGAAGAGAAGTCGATCAGATTCGGATAGAGTCCGATGCCAGCGTCACTCCAGTCTCTTCTTGACTGGTTCTGCTCCTTCTTGACCAGAAGAATTCAGCGAGTGGTGCTCCGTGGTCATTTTTCATCATAGTGAGACCTCTCGTGTGGAGTCCCACAGGGTTCTGTTTTGTCCCCTCTCCTGTTCAACATGTATATGTAGCTGCTCTGTGAGGTGGTCAGGAGGTTCGGCGGTGTTATCAATATGCTGACGACACCCAGCTTTACCTCTTTTTCACTGGACCCAGGCCCGGCAGTCTCGGTGCTTACCGGGTGTCTGGCAGCTGTGGGGGATTGGATGAGGGCGAATTGACTAAAGCTGAAGACGGAGGTGATGCTGGTGGGTAAGGCGGCGGGGGTGATGGCCCCATCATTGATGGAGTCTGCTCTCTGCTGGTTCCCCAGGTACAGAGTCTGGGGGTGCTCCTTGACTCGCAGCTCCACTTGGATGCTTCAAGCACATATTAGAAGTTGAGATTATACAAGTAGTTTAAAAATTAAAACATGCTTTAGCAATACATTTACATTAGTATTTATAGAAAAGGAAAAAAATAAAAATGAATTTATATTAATAGAAAGAGAAAAGAAAGAGAAATATATAAATGATAAAACTGAAAACATAGCACATGTTCACTTGGATGATTGAAATTCTCCAAACAATAGTGTTAAGTAAGGCTTTATGTTAGAAGTATATTATAATGTCTATCTAATGCAGCGTGCGTTTATGTTCAAACGTTTACTTTTACATTAGGCACAATCCTGTCCCCTGCCTGTGCTGTCTGCCCGCCCAACGCCTTCAGCGGCTCCCGCCCCTCCAGAGGCTTTTTCCCCGCCGTTTTCGCCCCGGGCGCCTTCGGCTGGGGGTGCCTGGGCTGGAGGTGGCGTGACGCTGCTGGACCTGGTAAGGGGTCTCTTGTGGCCTGGGAGGGGCCGCCGCACCAGGCAGCGGCGGCGACGACTGACATATATAAATTTAAATAAATAAAAAAAATCTACAGTAAATAACAGGTTTAAAAAAGTTTATAATGTGCTAAACCTTGTCTGATTTTCTAATGTGTATTTTATTTTCAGCAGTCCCTTTGCTTTTCTGGACAAAGAAAGCAAAGATCCTTGATTTGCTTTGGAACTCCTTGCAGGAAATTTCCCTGTTTGGAAAAGTTTGCAATGTTCTGACTAAGTGAAGCAGCTGTGAATCCAGTTTCACTGATCAATGAATTGTATAAAAGTTCCAGACCATACAGGTGAATTTGGCCTTCAAAGGTTATATTTAAAAGCAAAATAGGGTTAGATATCTTGACCACAATCCAGCTAGTCTGCTGCACAGGGGAAAGCTGCATAGGTGGATAGCACTGGGGCGCTGGTGGTCACAGCGCAACGTCCAGCTCCAGTCCCTGCACCATGGAGGAGGTGCGGCAACATAATGAGCAGCAGGAAGGGGGGTAGGTGTGGGTGCCCTGACCCTCTGAAGCCACTGCATGCCGGCCCGGCCAGACCCCGAACCCGGCCCACAGCACTCACCCTAGAGTGTGAAAGCCCTGGATAGTCCACCACGAGACCCTGCCACCCCGAACCGCTCTATGTGCCGAGGTGCGGCNAACATAATGAGCAGCAGGAAGGGGGGTAGGTGTGGGTGCCCTGACCCTCTGAAGCCACTGCATGCCGGCCCGGCCAGCCCCCGAACCCGGCCCACAGCACTCACCCTAGAGTGTGAAAGCCCTGGATAGTCCACCACGAGACCCTGCCACCCCGAACCGCTCTATGTGCCGTGGTGCTGGGATGAGAGCCAGGTCACATGGGGAACCGTCTAGAGCTCTTGTGATCTAGGGTGAGTGCTGTGGGCCGGGTTTGGGGGCTGGTCAGGCCAGCGTGCAGCAGCTTCTGACGGTCAAGGTGGCTGGTGCCTGTTCCACTATAGCTGCACCTGCCTTACTCCTGCTCCAAGCAAGAGAAAGCCCCCGCAGGTGCTACAGGTCAGTTTTTAGGTGTTTGTATGTGTTGGTGGGCTTTCCCATGGGGGGTACACACCGCTGGGGTGTCCACCGCCCCTGTGGGGCTTCCCCTACAGTTCTGTACCCCTTGTGTGGGCAGTGCTCCCCGCTCCACTGCTGGCAGAGGGGGCGTGGTCCCCATGGATATGGAGGGGGTGTGGCCATCAGGCCGGCAGAGCTCTAATTCTGCTTGCACCTGCACACCCACCCTCCGTCTGCTTGCAGTTCTTTGGCCCTGCAACAGCGCAATGCCCCTTGCGTTGGCTCCTCATCTTTAAGTCAAGAAAAAGAACACGTGAGCATTTTCTATTTTTGTTTTCACATAGAGCTCAAACCATCACCCGTAAAACCAGTTATACCTGTCGAATTTGTGGTACTTGATTCAACCTGATCCCTTTTGGTTCTCGATTTGCATATGACAGGTTACCTCAAGTCCCAATTTACAATTTTTGTCCCAGAATACCAACTTCCGGTCTCAATTTTCATTACTTTCTAGTACTGATTTACTGACAGTAACCCGTAAATCAGTAAAAATCAATTTTCCATGTAACTGGGTACCCCAACAGGTACTTGGGCAGCCCGCTGGGTACCCAGCATGGTACTTGAAATTACGGGTATTACCTATGTGTACTAATTTGGGTACCTGTTTCAGCTCTATTTTTGAGTACTGAATTCTTAAGTTACACAAATAGGGCATCCAAATTTTTTTAACTTGGCTTACAGGGTTACTCACTAGTAACAGGACCATAATTAAGTAATTTCAGTGTTTAATCGATACCTGTTTAGTGCCTGTTAGGTTACTCAAAGTCCTGATTTACCTATATTTGTCCCAGAACACAATCTTCTGCTCCTACTTTTCTGAGTTCCCATCCTGATTTTCTCTACTTTCCTGTACTGATTTACTGATCAGTAACCAGTAACCCGATTTTCTGGGTAATTAGGTACCTGATCAGGACTTGGGCACTCTATTTCAGCCCTATTTTTGTGTAATATTTTTTTAAGTTAAAAAACAAATAGGGCATCCAAACAATTTTTACTTGGCTTATAGTGGCACCCACCAACAACAGTATCATGATTAAGTCATTTCAATGTTTGTGATTCTGGATTAGATGTAGCTAATTATTAAAGAACCTGTCAATGTTTTCTTTCTTTTCCCCCTTACAATGTCGCTACAGGGCAAAGTTAAGGTTGGTCGAGTACCTTAACTGAACATTCCCTTACTACGACATGTTTGAATTTCTGTTAATTTTAACCATAAATCTCCATTTTCTGAGTGCAAAGTGCTTGTGATAACTATTACATACCAAAAAGGTGAAAAAGGCAACGCTCTCACCCCAAGGGATATGATCCCTACAGACTGCACAGAAAAAGGAGCAAAAAGCTGTAAATAATGGAGCTCCACCACCACAAATATTTATAAATAAAGTCTTTATCTAAATAAATGTTTACAAGTAAAATTTTACAACAAAACAACCTCAAATATATGCATGTATGAATCTCCCTTGTTAGGGCTGTATAATAAAATAATAAATACAAATGTATCAACTGTATATACAATAATAAAATAAAATACAATCCAAATGACCCTATGAGATCAATTGTAGTCTAAAATGTGCTGTTGCTGACATGCACTCTCAATGCATCCGCACGTCCACCAAATGCATTTCGGGGGAACCACCCCCCTTCCTCAGTGGCTTGATATGTTGCTGTTGAAAGCTCCTCAAATGTGTTGTGGAGACAATACTAGTGTGCCAATGCTGCAACAGTATCCCAGTGTTCTCACAGGTTTGGTTCCCCTGTTGTAATATTATTTAACACATAGATTCAGCCTGCATTCTAGGCATGCCCATGTAAAATCCTTTCAGGGGACCGAATTCTTATCTAATTCCTTACTGAGCCGAACACTCCCTGCTCTGTATGTGGAGGTGGGATGCGAGACAGACACCAATGCTATCTCTAGATTAACTGAAGATTCTCTCTGCTAGGGGAATTCCTGACAAACCTTTAAGAACAGCTTTCTGTTGGCTTTGCACCCAGACAGAATTGGAGCCAGGAAATCTGATTCTATGTTTTTGTAATTTGCTTTCATACCTTGCTAACAGATTTCCAGTTTTATAATATGGAATAACTTACTTTATATTTTATTTTTTAAAAACCTCACTAACTCACTATACAGTCTAAAAATCCAGCTATAAACCTTGAACACAACTAACGCTAGGGTAAAGCTAGGCAGCCATTGCTTTCTTGCAACAAAACCATACCTACCTATTTACCTAACAGATTGTTTAGTAATGAGAATTATTAAATTTAGTTCTGTTGGAGAAAAGTAGATGATAACATGGTGCTTAATGCAGAACATTTGATTTCATGCATTACTCAGCAAATTCTGAGATCACTATCACTGTTAGTCCACTGAAAGATAATAGGAAGCCTCACAGGACTGTAAACTAAGGCATTACACTGATTAGTGATTCCATTTCCCCCCTAATCTTCTATGTGTTTGAGCCTCTATATATTTCCATTACTTATATTATAATGTTTTTAAATTGACACTAAAATGAAGCAATTATTTCTCAGTTATCTATTTTTAAGACATTCCGAGTAATGTATTTCTTCTTTTTCATGAGACATGGCAACTGACTGAACATGTAATCTTCTGAACTCAAGACTATAAACCATTTTTTTTTTGGAACAGTAATAACGATAATAACGTCATGTGCAAAACTTGCCTCAATAAACTGCAGAATCTGGATAGTCACTGCATACACAAAGATTTTCACCTTCACGTTAGGGTTGCTGCCTGGCCAGTATTTAACCAGCATAGCCGGTTTTTACAGTTGAGGCTGGTTGCCAGTGCAAGGCTTTTACCGACAATATAAAAGCCAGTAAAACCCGAGTGCCATCTCATCCCGTCCCTGCCCTGACTCCCCTCAAGCCTCCTGAGTGTCTGCCCACCGTGCCACCACCAATCTCACCCACTGGAAGTCATCAGAAGAGATGACTTCCTGGTGGGAAGAGGTGGCACAGGCACTACAGCAGCAGTGTGGTGCGGGCATGGAGCTACCCTAGTGCTGGGAGATGATGGGGTGACTCTGGGTGAAAACAGACATGATGCTAACCACCCTTTAACCACTCTTGGTGGTTATTTATGCATGTTGCAGGGCTGTATTGGTGCCCTATGCAGCCCTGAAACATGCATAAATGACCATCAAGGGTGGTTAAAGGGTGGTTAGCATCATGTCTGTTTTTACCCTTTGTCTGCTTCGGCTGGCTCTGCTCCTTGCTCCCACCTGCGGCCCTCTCCTGTCTTGGAGCCAGTCTTGGAGATTCAAGCTGCTGCTTGATCTCCAAGAGATCAAGCAATAGCTTGAAGCTTCGGAAGGGAAGAGGGAGCCCACCTGAGCTGCCCCGGCTGCTGGATCATTTAATCTCCCGAACGCAAGCAGGGCTTCAAACCTCCCCACTGCCTTGGTCCCACAGCCAGGCGACCCACCCCTCACTCAGAGGGGCTGGACTGGAGTCTCTCTCTCTCTAGCTTTGTGGGGACTCAGAGGGAGTTCACAGCTCACCTTCGCTCCAAGCCTCCACGCTAAGTAGATGGACAGATGTCACCACTGCCGACCTGCTGGCTGGCAATGAGGAGAGCATACTGTGCTTTGAAGGAGACACCCAGCTTCCACAGAAGCTGTGTGGGGCAGTAAGAAGGGGTGAGGGAAAAGGGTTGTGAATGCAATCGCCTCCTCAGCACTAGGGGGCTTCCATCAAGCAGCTGCTGTGCCCTGGCATGACCTAGGCCAGCTGAACTCCTCATTTGGGCTTCCCTTCCCTGGCAACTACCAGCTGCTGGGGAGTGCTGGTCTCCAGGGAGGAGTTGAAAGCTGCTTGGTGCCTACTGCCCAGCTTTGACCCTTCCCTTCCCCATTTCTACAGTCCATATCTCAAGATTATTAGATCAGAGGAAACATGGAAACTAATTGTCAGTTACTGTGCCATGTCATTTTTCTATTTAAAATATATATAGTAATACATATGTTAGCGATACTCTTGTGATAAATGAAAAAAGCTGTGTTAATCACTCTTTTTATTTTTCTCTTCTGCACTCTCCCTGGTGTGATTCTTCACTTCAGTGGGATGTGTGTTACAGGTCCACTGCTATTTTTAACGTTCCAAAACTTTCAATAGCTGACACTTTGTCCCAAAGTCAACGTAACACAAAGTGCATCCCTTTCTCAAAGTGCAGAATTTCTTTCCTGAATTGTTCTGCTCTATTGTACAGAATAGGCAATATTCTGCCCTAAAACATTGGGACCCAATTTTGGTTACAATTACATAATGTTTAACTTCATTATGACTAGTCCATATAACTGAGAAAGTTAAATATATACATAAGTATGAATAGAATAGGGCCTTACTTTTTTAGTATTGAATATCACAGATTCAGGACCATAGATCAGTGTAATTTGGAAAAGAAATTTTACACTGGGGAAAGTATTTATTTATTTAACTTAGATTGGTTGCAGGGAGGGGGAAAGATGACAGTTCTTGGGAGCTACTCAAAAGTTTGAAATGCTAGAAACAGCTGTGGGAGTGATGGTTCGATACACATACTGTAGGATAAAATATGAAGGCCAGAACTATCAAAGTGTTCTGCTGGTGCAAGATAAATAGAGCTTGCCTGATATGGGCTTTTAAGGATTGGGCTGTAAATTACATCATGTTAACTTCATCAATACACACGCAATTATTTGCAGTGTTGGGCCCAATTGTGTTGACAGCAGGAATTTTATTGTACATGGTACATCCAAAAATGCTTTAGCCATCTAGCACTTGGTCTAACCGGTTTTATCATTTAACCCAATCCTGCAAACAGCTAGCTTTAGAATTTGCAGGGCCCAGGGCACAGGTAAGATGCAGGGGCCCTGCTGGGTCCCATCACCTCCCCTGTGACCCTGCCCTGCTCAGGGGCACCCTCTGTGGGGCCCCCATTGGGAAGGAGCAGAGGCCCTGGTGAAAAGAGAAGCCAGTGCAGGGTCCCCAGACGTAGAGAAAATAGTAGGACCCAGGACAGTTCGTGTGTATGCAGGCGACTGAACAAGGATCAAAGTCTTGACATGCATAATTCTGCATAAAATAGTAATGGATATATGCAAAATAATTAATTTACATATGCAAATTAACAGGCTGGTATTTTTCCTTGGGAAAGTTGGTAGCCCTTCTTGCATACAGACCACATCAAATTCCCGCAGGAATCTAATAAAATAACTATTAGATCCCTTGGCCTTCTAGCATGTACATTCCATGAGACAATTTTCAGGGCTGAGGGCGGCATGGACCGAAAAGATTCCCGCTCTCCCCGAACCCTCTTCATGTTGTCAATCTTCTACTAACTCCAAAGCATCCAACACTGCCACATTAGAGGTTATCAGCTCCATGGCCCTCTGCTTCTATAGATGGGACACCCTGAATGGTATCTGTGGGAAAGGGAAAGTCTATAAAGAACCTAAGATCACACGGAGAGGCTGGGAAGAACATTTTATGGCACTTTTTAGTGCATCTAAGATCTATCCAGGATATTTTGCCCCAGCACAAAGTGTGTCTCCTCAAGAATGGGAGGTTGCATCCCGGGAGGAAGTGGTCCAATTGATCAATGGGCTAAAACCTGGTAAGGCCCCTGGCCATGACTATCTGCCGCCTGAAAATTTCAAATTATTGCCTGAAAGGTGGGCGGATGCTTTGGCCAGACTTTTCACCTTAGTAAATAATTCAGGGACTATCCCACATTATTGGAGGGCAGATATTGTAGTACCAATTTATAAAAGGGGGATAGAGGCGATCAAAAAAATTATAGGCCCATTATGCTGCTCTGTATAATCTCAAAATTGTATTCCAAGCTATTATTGGGTAAATTACAAGAGTGGATAGCCCAAAATGACATATTGACTATAGAACAAG
The DNA here is from genome assembly GCA_003113815.1 of Sphenodon punctatus. Taxonomy (NCBI): domain Eukaryota; kingdom Metazoa; phylum Chordata; class Lepidosauria; order Sphenodontia; family Sphenodontidae; genus Sphenodon; species Sphenodon punctatus. The sequence goes on along the minus strand of QEPC01013006.1, from coordinate 963,929 downwards.
CTGAGTTTCAAGCCCACAGATCAACAATAGATCATTGTCTGGTTCTTTCTCATCTGAGAGAGAAATATAGTAGAACCCAGCAGAAATTGTTTGCAGTCTTTGTGACTTTTCCTCAGCCTTTGATTTGGTCAATTGCGAGAGGCTTTGGGGCAAATTGAAACTGGGCATAGATAGTCGTCTGTTAATTTATCCAATCCCTTTATGCAGGATCTAATTTTTCAGGTCCGCTTTGATGGAAGAGGCTCCCTAACGGACCCCCTTTTTAATTCTAGGGAGATGAGAGAGGGTTGCCTGCTGGCCCCTACCCTGTTTAACCTTTATGTTAACAATCTGATGGTAAATCTTCGAGGTAGGGATGGTATTACAGCCTCCAAAATTGGCCAGAAGTGTGTTCCATCTCTTTTGTATGCAGATGATATGGTTTTGCTTTCCCTATCTCGACAGGGAATGTGCCGTCTTTTGCAATATTTTGAGGAGCTTTGTCAGGAAGAGGATCTGATGATAAATCACCATAAAACCAAGGAAACTGTATTTTCCCATTCCCTAGAAAGGTGTAGATTATATTTAAATGGTCAACATCTTGAATATGCTAGTAGATTCAAATATTTAGGGATAGTTTTCTCTGCCAGAGGATCCTGGGGGCTACATATGGCAAATGCCTGGCAGGTATCTACCACCTCTACAAATGCTTTGGTGCGTTTTATAGGGCGAAGAGGGGTTGTTTGATCCCTCCAGCCCTATGGATTTTTGAAGGGAAAGTTATCCCCCAGATGCTGTATGGTGTGCAGGTATTGGGGGGGAGGGGGGGGAGGAGAGGGGGGCTAGCAGTGAAGGAGCTGGAGACCACCCAGAATCTGTTCATCCGAGCATTTCTGGGGGCTCCTCTCTCCTCTACACTGGCCTTACTGCAGCTAAAGTTGGGGGTCAGATCAGTGGTTTGCAGGGCAATGCTGGCTCTGTTGCTGTATTGGTTTAAGGTTGCACATATGCCTGCTGGGTCCCTGCCAAAGCTTTGTTTGATAGAAATATTTCGTTATAGGATATGGCAAAACAGATTGGTGGTCAAGAGTTCAATTTAACATACAACAGGTGGGTTTCTCGGTTGATTTTTTGTTGTCAATCCCTATATGAGAAGCAGGATGGCCGCTTAGACAGAGGGTCAAGGACACAGACATTCAGACGTCCAGAGTCATCCTGGCCGGTTCTAGGGTGTCCCTGTATTATAAGTATTGGATGCCCGGTTCAGGCGGGGCCTGGTACCTGCAGAAAGGGATTAACCCCGACCAAAGAAGGGCATTTACGGCCCTTCGTTGCCAATGGACGCACTCAGCTGTTATCTTAGGGTGGTATAAGGGGACTGCATACAGTAACAGGGTATGTACCTGTGCCACCGGTGAGATCGATGATACCATACATTATGTCCCACATTGCCCACTTTTTGAGCGAGAGCGTCAAGATTCAAGGTGTTGGTTTATAAAGCCCTATACAGTCTGGGCCCGTCATACCTTGGGGACTGCCTCGCCTTCCGCACCCCAGGGTGGCCCCGGCAATCTGCCGGGGGTGCCTTCCTGGAGGTCCCCCATGTTAAACGGGGGGCCACGATGGAGAGAGCGTTCTCGCTGGCCAGGCCGCGGCTTTGGAACTCCCTCCCAGAGGAAGCTTGCCTGGCCGTCCCTCCCGGAGGAAGCTCGTCTGATGGCTTTTCGTCGAGCCTGTAAGACCTGGCTGTTCAACCCAGGCCTTCGGAGGGGAGGGTGGGAGGGCAGGGGAGGGAGGGGAAATGTTTGTGGGGGGATAGTTTTAAATTATTTATGTTGTTGTTTTATGTATTTTATTATTGTTTTGGTTGTTGTGAGCCGCCCCGAGATGCCGTAGGCATGACGGGGCGGCCAATAAATGTAAATAAATAAATAAAAATTGTTCCAGACGCTGCACTTGAGAGAATGTATCCCTCAAAAACAGTTACTGATTATACTCCTGAGTGATGTTAGAGATAATGTCAGAAAGGCAATGGCTGCTTTTGCTTTAGCAGCGGCTAAGATCGCTCCCAATGTGAGAACACACTCCTCATGTAGAAGTGGTATAATGATCAGCAATACCTGATTTATCCCTTCTCCTCTCAGAGGTTAAAAATTATATTGTATTTGTGGTCTATCTGTTTTTATTTTATGTATGTTTTTATTTATGTATCAGATGGCTGATTCAATAAACTAGATTTAGATTTTGGCAACCCTTCTTCACCCACACGTATTGATGCACTTCAAATTCAGAAATTTCCCCTCTTCTTTCTCATTTTCCCTCTTCTTTCTCATTTCTTTCTCATTTATAAGATATAAATGCAGTTTCTAAAAGTATAATGGTTCTAGATTAACAAAGAACCATACTGATCAGTAAAATAGTAATACAAGGCTTCCGTTGACTTATTCTCCTAGTGTAAAGACAGTCTGAAACTGGCGAAAGCGTATATCCCTTTTCCTCTAATTTGTGTTAGGTCTTTTTCATGTCTTCTTTACCCCAATTCCAAAGCATAAAAGGAGAAGGAAATGGGGGAAAGTAAGGGTAGCACAGTTATTGAATATTAATTATTTGAACCCAGCATCTTACTGTCCTAGAAATGGGATCTTAAGAAGATCACTTCCTGTTTTCTTTGTGAAAGTTTATATTTTAATCTAACTACATGCATACTGTGGAGGGGTTACACTTAGCTGCTTCATAGGTAAGGTTTCAGCTAAGTGTAACACAGTGCAGTAATAGTAAGAAATTTTGTTTTAAAAAATTCATGCATTTGGTGCTATCCTTCTGAACTTCTGTTTGGCTATTGCCCTGTTATCGCATTACACTGTTTTGACATACAACTTGACAGTGCATTGATTTTAACATCAATACTTTATTGAGAGAGAGAAAAGAGGAGATAAATTTCAGTACGACAATTTCTGACAAAAATGTTGCATATTTCAAAGCAGATGTATAGGAAAGGCATTTATAAGGCTGCTTAAGTTTAATAACTGATAGTTATTTTTACTTAAAGAATTCCCTTACCGTATTGATCCAATCATGTAAGGCTGTGCCAGCTGAACTACAATAGCACCGCTGCCTAGCTGATGGCACGTGTAGCCAGAATCCCAATCATAGTTCTTTGTATCTCCATTCAACAAGGCATTGCGACTTCGACTTACACCTTCAATCACACTGGCACAATCTGCAATTGTTGCAACATTTTCAGAGGGAACTGAAATTTAAAATAGAAAGAGATCAAAAGTGGTCAGATGGAATGCAAATAAGTTCCTCAGCACTAGCAGATTCAATGTGAAGAATAAAAAAAAAAAATCAGTAAAACTTACTGATAAAGAGAGAGCGATATAGATGAAAGCAGAACAATGGGCTCTCTGAACCAAAGCAAAACAAACATATCTCTACATCTCTGTCTTCAGATTTGTCATGTGACAAAACATTCAGCACAAACAACATTTAAGTCCATTTGGTTTAAAAAAAAACCTTAAGGCAGGCTCATTTCTACTATATTATATCTATGAACACAAAGTACAACAAAACTTAAATTTTAAAAAAATTGATGAGAAAAACTATTTAACAACGTAACGTATAACAAACTTTAAATGCCAAAAATCACGGAAATGAATTAGTCTTAATTCTCTAAATAATGTAACATATCAAAATTAATATACAATAGATAATTAATTAATTAATTAATTAATGGCACTCTCCAACTCACCAAGTCAACATCAAAATTAATACACCCCCTTAACTCTGACCTTTCAAGCACATATTAGAAGTTGAGATTATACAAGTAGTTTAAAAATTAAAACATGCTCTAGCAATACATTTACATTAGTATTAATAGAAAAGGAAAAAAATAAAAATGAATTTATATTAATAGAAAGAGAAAAGAAAGAGAAATAAATAAATGATAAAATCGAAAACATAGCACATGTTCACTTGGATGATTGAAATTCTCCATACAATAGTGTTAAGTAAGGCTTTATGTTAGAAGTATATTAAAAGTCTGTCTAATGCAGCGTGTGTTTATGTTCAAACGTTTACTTTTACATTAGGCACAATCCTGTCCCCTGCCTGTGCTGTCTGCCCGCCCAACGCCTGCAGGACGTGTGTGCAATGCACACTGGATGTGTGCACAATACACGCATGCACAGCACGCGCGTACGCAGGAGAGCTGTGTGCAGCCTAGCCCAACCCCAAACCCCCATACACCCTGCTTGCTCCACACATCATACCTGACAATTCCCTAAGCTGTCGGGTGCCTGGGCACTGGGGTTCGGGTTGCACGCTTGCCGCGTATGGCTCTCCTGTGTGCACTGTGCATACGTGAATTACGCATGCATCCTGTGTGCTCTGCGTGTGTCCCCCACAGGCGGGCGCTGCACACAGGACACAGGATTGTGCCGATTGTGTGTAAAACAAGCATATAAAGAAAAGATTTTTTTAAAAAAATTACGTAATGATTATTAAGATTACAATGTTTCTTCGGAGAAAGGCAAAAATCTACTATATATGAAAACCCCCAACCCTTGGGGTTTTTCATATATAGTCAAAATATTTATTGAGTGTTTAGTCATTCACAAATTTAAGCAAACAAATAAAATCAATGATATAAAAAAGTAAAGAGAGTAAAAACATACAAATCAAGAGTTTAGTAATGCTGCTCTACGATGTGATGCCAAAAAAGCATAAGTAGCAACAGATTTAATATATATTAAATTCTCTGATGCCATCAAAATCTCAAGCTTTTGGACAGTGGGTATTTTCAGCAGTGACACTCCACGCTTAGACCCAATCCAGGGTAACGGCCACCCCCCGCCCCAGGGTATGATGGTACCCAGAACATACATAATGGGGAGCCTTACCACACTTTGCCAAGAACTGTGGTAGTCCTTACCACCATCTGTTCCCCGCAATTTTCCGAGATCACAACTGGTGGTAACTGCTAACATGGTTTGGGGAAAGTGTAGTGAACATCTGGTGGTCACCGAACAGAAGTGACGGTAGTTGTGACTCCGGGGTGGGGTTAAGTGTGGTAAAATGTGGCTAAGCGTGGTAGCATCACTTCTGAAAATACCCAGTGGCAATAAAATCTCTCTTATTTAATAAAGGCAATATCCAGTTGGTCCTTAGGTCTCTGTAAAATTAACAAGGAAACACCAAATGGATCAGGTCTTCAACTTCATTTGAGTTGCAAGGACAGAGCCCGTTGCCATAGGGTTGCTTGGCATAGCGGCCTCTTAATACTTCACAATCGTATAACTGAAAGTGTAAATATGTATATGATGTACACAACTGCAGGTTATGGATCTTAACAAGGTGTGGCTCTAGGGAATAAATAGTCTTTAACATTGAGTACCAAGGAGATATCTGCAACGAGCCATTAATTTATTTCTTTTTTATTTAATAAAATTTAATATCCCGCCCCCTTCATGCCTCAGGCACCTTGGGGCGACTAGCAACAATCATAAAAACAAAACAAAAATATAAAAACATACATACCTAAAAAAACCAACTAACTCTGGGGCTAGAAGATTAACCCCCTCAACCCCCTCCCCTGCCAAACGCCTGGTGGAACAGCCAGGTTTTACAACAGCAGCAGAAGGGGAGATCCGGGGACAAACGGGATTCCACTGGGAGGGAGTTCCACAGCCTCAGGGCAGCCAGTGAGAACACCCTTTCCATGGTCCCCATAAGAGAAACCTGGGGGACCTCAAGGATGGTGCCCCCAGTGGACTGCAGGGGCCATTCCAAAACATGGGGGGGGTGAGGCGGTCTCACAGGTAAGTGGGGCCTAGACCGTATAGTGCTTTATAGGTTAAAACCAACTCCCTGAATTGGGCTTGGAAGACAATAGGCAGCCAGCGCAGAGCGTGAAGCCCAGGTGTAATATACGTGTTGCAGTAATCCAGTCTCGAGGTAACCAAGGCATGGATGATGATGACCAGGCCCAAGTATGAGATATACGGCCGAAGCCGCCGTATTAGGTGTAATTCACAAAAAGCACTCCTCACCATGGCCACCACCTGGGCCTCCAGGCGGAGCAGGGAATCGAGGAGCACTCCCAGACTTCGAACCTGCAGGACCAGGGAGGGATGGACCCGATCAATGATGGGGGCCACCAATTCCCCTGCCCCTTTACCCACCAGCATCACCTCCATCTTGTCAGGATTGTTACTGTTTATTCCCCCCTCTGTAACTCCTTGCTTGTGTGCTTGTCTCCCCACTTCCCCTCCAGTGTTCTTGCTCTAGTTGGGTGAGTGTGTCTTGACTGCCTGCCTAGTTTTTCCATCACTTACCTTGTTTCCTTATTCCCTTTCCCTCCCCTCCCCCATCCCTGAGTGCTAGTCCTGTCCTCTTTCCCTTCCCTTCCTCCCCTCGTCACTCCTTTTGGAAACCTGGGATCCTCCAGTCTTATCACAGTGCCCTGGAACCCTTGGAGTCCGTGAGTAGTGTTATTCTTGTTTGTCCTTACCTGTCCTTGTACCTTGAGCATACTCCTCCTCTCTTTTCCTGTGATGATCCGGATTGCTCTGTCATTGAGAGAAAGCCCAAACAAGACCCTGAGGGAAATATCTACTCCGTGGTATCGCCAGAGAGTTGGAAACCTAGTCAAGGGCTTAACCCTACTACTCCTTTCCTTCCCTTTACCCTCTTCTACCTCATCCCCCCCTAACACCGAGTAAACACCGAGAGTGCCAGAAACAGGTCAGATGAAAAAAAGAGGTATAATTGAGTGTCATATCTGCATACTGATGGCACCATATGCCAAACCCTCTCATGAACTCGCCTAGTGGCTGTATATACACATTGAACAGGAGAGGGGATAGAATGGAACCTTGTGGGATCCTGCACATGAGGCCCTGGGGGGACGATGAATGCTCCCCCAGCACCACACGCTGGGTTCTTCTGACAGGAAAAAGAGGAACCACTCAAGAACGGTGCCACCCGCCTCTGCTCGGTCCCTCAAGTGAGTCACCAGCATCTCATGGTCAACTGTGTCAAAGGCCGCTGATAGATCTAATAGAATCAGTAAAGTGGATCGACCCTGATCCAACTCCTGGTGAAAGTCGTCAACCAGGACCACCAATGCAGTCTCAGTGCCATAACCCAGGTGAAAGCCAGGCTACAAAGGATCTAAAAACCTGATGCGGTCCAAGTGCCCCTGGAGCTCTTGGGCCACCACCCGCTCAATAACCTTCCCTAAAAAGGGAAGGTTAGAGACAGGAAGATAGCTGGCAAGGGAGTCAATGTCAAGAGATGGCTTCTTCAGCAGAGGGTGTACCACAGCCTCCTTCAACTTCCCTGACATTCTATCCTCCCGAAGGGAAGCACTGACCACTCCTGCCAGCAACAGCCCTAGCGTCTCCCGGCTGGCCTTAACCAACCAGGACAGGCAGGGATCCAGTTCTCAAGATGTGGCTTTCACAGCCCCCACGACCCCCTCCGCATCAGCTGGTGACACCATCTGGAACTGATCCCACAAAACTGGACACGGTGGGGGTCTCTGCAGCCTCTGATTCTCTAACTGCAATAAATATGTTGTCAAAGTCGTGGTGAATGCGAGTAATTTTATCCACAAAATAATCAATAAATAAGTCACAGTGAGTGCTGGAAGACTCCGGCTCCAGACGGAGAGAGGCTGGACTGACCAACCCCTTCACCACCTAGAAAAACTCAGCTGGATGAGACTTCGCGGATACTGTGAGGGAAGCAAAGAACCTCTTCTTTGCTGCTCTGACTTTCAAACTGGCTCTATGCTGCAATCTGTCGTCTTCAGTATGAGTGCAGTGCCACTGCAGCTCTAACTGCCTTCCCATCTGCTTCAGTTGTCACAGGTCCTCCGTGTACCACGGGGACCTGTGAAGCTGATACCTGGGAAGCGGATGTCTAGGGGCCATCCGGTCGGTGGCCTCGGTCAAGAGAGTGTTCCATAAGGTTACAAGGTCATCAAGTGAACGGCCATCAAGATTTTAAGGTAACTCACGGAAAGCATTCTGGAACCTTTCCGGTTCCATCTACCTCAGAGAGCGGACCATTCAAACTGCTCCTGCACCCATCTGGGGGCTGACGTGCGCCAGGAGACCAGCTAAGGGCCAAGTCATCTTGCCTTGCTTTATCATCCTGCTGCTCCCATTATTTCTCGAGCAAAAACTGAAGAAAAAAAAATATAGTAGATACTCCCAGAAGAAATGTCTATTTTTGTCACCGGGAGGGGGGGGGG